>JAWPHD010006185.1:0-149218 GCA_037043455.1 Cyrtodaria siliqua | reverse complement strand
TTGACGATCTTGACAAGAGTTTAAATTGAATTACAATTGAGAATATCAGTTCTTTATTTGTGTTTATTCTGAAGATTTTATAGTTTTTACAAATCTTTGGACATTTATACAGGGTGCTATATGCAATAACGTCGTTTTATTACCGGATTTCTAAACTGTCATTCCTTTTGAAATCTCCATAATCATTTTCCAAACATTTTAGCAAAATACTCAACAAAAAGAAACAATACTAACCCCACCATTAACTTCTAACAATTTCGCCCATCTGACTTCTCTGCAGCCATCTGACTTCGCTGCAGCCGATTGATCAGTGTGTTTATGGCATATCAAATTGAATGTGAAATGTGAGTCTGCTCCAATAGGATTTCGAAAATACTTAAAAGAAAGACAGTGCGTGTTTAATGTCAGTTATCTTTAAAGATGCAATTTATGCGTTTTCAAATTAATGCTTTTCAGTCTGGTATGTTTAAACTCCTTCCAATATTGTCTAATGTTTAAGTATGGACTCCGGCTTGATTTAAGATCTTCCAGTACAGTTTCAAATGAAATATGTCAGTCTTATAAAAGTAAAATCAATACTTTTTTCTAAAGTGAGAACAAAACATTAACAAGAAAGTGGAGAGCTCTGAAGTGTGAAATGAATACAAAACAAATAAAAAAGACATCTCCTATTTTTCTACTGACTGACACGTATAGCATAACAACGTGGAAAAAGTGTCTGTACATGTATCGATCGGATTTAAAAACGATATCAAACAGTGACATTTCAGTTAAGTTGTCTGACCTATTTTTCGTCATTATGTTTGTGGGCTCGAATGTATGTCAGTGACCTTACACATGTACATGGTAAACAATTTAGAATACTAAAATTAATAAAGATATAGAACCTGATCAGCAACAAGTACCTCACAGTGACTTTCATAGAAACGACACAGCGACACTATCAATTATGGTTATAAATATGTTACACATTAATGGTACGTATATATTCATGTATTTGGGTACCACGTGTCCGTGAGTTCAATATGACCTAAAATGTCAAAGGTGATGATGTGGGAGAAAAAGGGAACTAAGAGAAATTGATATATAATATAATACCCATTTACTGGCTACAGTTTATTCATACAGTGTTCACATAACCTACATGCTTCCAAATACCGAAAAAACGTAATACACGCTTTGGGTTAAATATTAAATAATACTATTGGTAATACATATATGTACTAAATATGCTTTCCTCGATGATAACATAGTTCACGTACAAACGGTTTAACGCATGGTCCTCGCATACAATATAGTTTTTACAATAACTATGTACACACATTCTTGTTTTCGTAAAATATCGTAATTCTTACCACATTATTATGGTAAATCTCCGATACACAATCAGGGCAAACATGTTACATAGGTATAAACGTCGATCCGGATATGCAGTGTTTACGGAAAGCAGGCAACCTATAAAGGCGATCCATTTCAAACAAAAACACAAACAAGAAATAAAAGTAGCAGACGCAGACTCGGTTTCCTTGAGTCTGCTCATGAGAGGGAGGTAATGTGGTTGTGTAACTCCTCTCATGCCTCCTAGCACCGGCTAACGCGATACTCTACTTTAAAATAATATACAAGTCGAACAGTAAATGCAGTTTTCACAGAACACAGTAAAACCCAAAACACGCAAAAGGACAAACATGAATGCAAATGTTAACAAAGAATAAAGTCATATGACGACACAAACACAAAAATGGTTACCATTAGGACTACCGCCTTGGAACGGTCAGTGGTAAAAAAGGCCGCTGGGGTTTTAAACCAGGTTCTAGGGTGCACGAAACCTCGCACTTACCATACTGTCATCCCAGTAAAACGGGACAGTTTAAATAAAGAAATCCCCGCCACGAACTATTCTCTCACCATCACCATCAAGGCAGCATTAATAGGCTATATAAGAAAACACTAAGATTCTCGTTTATATATAAATACAAAAAGCAATAGCCTAGAAAGCCACAAGGAAGGTACTGAATGACTTGGCAGAAGCAACGAAAAAATAAACCATTGACGGCACGACAAGACAAGATTGCAGACAAATATCAAACGTCACCGTCCTTTTGGGCTTTAGATATACATAGTCATAGGCTCTACAGCCTGTTTAAGACACAAATTCAGGACAAACAGCACGTACATGAATACATACAAACAAAGTATTTGACATCATAATCACTATTTTGAACGGTCAATGACAAAAAAATACTATTGGAGTTTAAGCTATTTTCTAGGATATACCAAACATCACATTTACCCTTACTGTCTTTCCAAATAAACGCGAACATGTAAACAATCGAAACCCGCTGTATACACTAACAAATTAGCCAGCAATTAATAGATAATGTAAGTAAAACACAACGATTAAAGACGCACTACATGATTAGTGGTGGGCCCATTTACAGTTCTATGCTTTCCTCTTTAATTGTACGATGACCGGACAGACTGTGGACCCTATGATGACATCTAGCTAAAGCACAAAATGACGGCGACGTTTGATGTTTGTCTGCAATCTTGTCTTGGCGTGCCCTCAATGGTTAAATATCTTGTTGCTCTGGCTTCTGCTTTCTTTGTGTCTTTCTATGCTATTGTTTATATATACACGAGCAGCTTTGTGTTTTACTTATATTGCCTATTAATGCTGCCTTGTTAGTTAGAGTTTAGTTCATGGCATGGATTTCTTTATTTACACTGTCCCGTTTTAATGCGATGACAGAGGGTAAGTGTGAGGTTTGGTGTACCCTAGAACCTGGTTTAAATACCCAGCGGCCTATTTTGCCACTGACCGTTCCAATGCGGTAGCCCTATTGTCAACCCTGTTTGTGTTTGTGACGTCGTATGCCTTTATTCCTTATTGACATTGGCATTCATGTTTGTCGTTTTGCGTATTGTAGAGTTTATTGTGTTCTGTGAAAGCTGCATTTGCTGTTCGACTTTATACGTAATTTTAACATAAAGGGACGTATAGAAAAAATGGTTACATGTGTTTTAGCATAAATTAAAACAACAACAACATTTGTACAATAAATTAGACCCGATAGATGTTTTATAGTCAATCATTGTTTCTTAATTACATCAGACTTGAGCTAAATTACGTACTATAACTTGCAACTGAACGACATTACAAGGCAACAATTCCTTAGTCGGTACGTTTTACGACATATCCGTGCACGTATCTTTAAATTTTGATTTTGCGACAAATCTGTTCACGGCCGGTAATCGAATAAATTGGCAAAACATGATGCGTTCCATAACGTTGTTTTATTATTTTAAATCGGTCAACGTCATTTCCATAATCATCACGGGTGCTGTGCTCCTGCATGTTTGTTGCTGATTTACATGCAGCGGTTTATGCCTTAGAAAAAACAAAACAAAAAAAAACATATGCAATTAGTTAAGATTCCCTTGTCGGCTATGTGTTTTGTATCTAATTGTAAATTTAGAATATCGCTTAAACCGTTGCTAGGAGGCATGAGAGTGTTGCACTCTAATTACCTCTTATGAACAGACACAATAAAACCGAGTCTGCTATTGTATCTCTTGTTTGCGTTTGTTGCTTCCAAAGGATCCACTTTTCAGTATTTATTAGTATATATTTGATTTGTTAAAGTATGAATGACATAGACAGGAAAGCAGCAATGGGGTGCACCAAAACTAAAAAGGAGACGTCATTGAACGGATGATTCTTTCCTACATGTTATAGGATCTTTTGTTTCATTGTTTTTCGTTTTTTGATATTGAAGAACACTAGATCTTTTGATTGATATGTGCTTTTAAACAGAGTATGGAGAAAATGAGCAAGTCGTGTCTATCTTAACATAAAACAGTTCTATATCCAACGAATAAAGACAAGTTGATGGTAACTTTATACCTTACCATCCTGTTTATGGATTATATTGAAATTATACTCTGGTATTTGGAAAAACGCATCACTGGAAATAAACTATGAGTGCAGCGTAGTATAATTATTTCAAAAGCAGTTGTAAGTATAACTCGTTTCATGTTCACGCCATCAAGTAAAATGGTCAACCATGATTAATGTGATAACCCGCTTTTGAATAGTGGATAATGTTATCGTGAATTTAGGTTCCATATATTTAATTGGATTTTATAGTCGCACCAACAGCTATGTCATATGGCGAAATTCCTGCTTCCGTTGGTGGAGGAAGACCCCTGGTGCTCCTTCGGGCAATTTTCGTGCACAGGCGGGCACCTGGATAGAACCATCGTCGTACCACAAACCGGCTGGATAGCCTCCTCACATAAAGACTCCTAGGCTCATGAGGGATCGAACTTGCAGCGGTGAGACGTTAGTTTCAAAGTTTCATTTAAGAAATATTGAAACTATATACATGTGGCGTTTTAAAGTCCTTGAGTATACTTAGTGAGATATCTAAAACATAAGCGGGTCGACAATATGGGGTAACGCCGTAGAACAATGAATATATATGTAACTTTAATTTCGCAATGTTCGTTTTACCGTGATAATATACACACAAATGTACATGTATGTTTTGAAATAAGGTATAACGAAACACTAAATACGCAACCGACCTTGAGATGCTGAACAATTGAATTAACATGCGTTTTATAACCTCAACTGCTATCGTGTGTATGTATCTGAGATTAATTAATTAGACAGCCATATACGATCCCATATACGACAGCTATATGTCGTTTGAGAAAGCATTGAACTACGAAAACAAATAATCATCACGTATCAAATGGCGCAAAACAAATTAACTGACATTATTTTATTATGATTATATTAACATTGCAATCGACTCTCAAAGGTTTTAAAACTCACAACATTGTGCTGAATCAGTACGTGTTCCGAGTATTAACTTTCATACCCCATCCAACCCATTCTCAAAGAAGGGAAAATGGGGTTGCTTGGGTATGAAATAAAACCTTACTTTCGGCTTAAAAATCTTGCATATTGGAAAATTAAAACATTTAATAGGTTATTTTAAACAGGTTATCATATTTTTCCAGTAAACAAATGTTTTTAAACGCGTTTTATTGTAGAAATATCCATTATAAAATATAAGCTTTCCCATCGCTTAATGGAATTAAGGCGGGACAACGTAATGATATGTTTTGATTATATATCAGTTTATATTAAAACTAATCATTGACATATAAAATGAACTATTATTTCCAATTTATTATATCTAGATATTTGATATGTTCCGCAGGTGCCTTTCGCTTATTAACTGTTAGGAAATATTATACATTGATATAATCACACGTGAGGGTATTAACCTAAATCGCAACGCAAACATCGAGAATGTGATTTTATGTTGATAAACATTATAAAGTGCATGGTCGAAAGGATTGTTATGCTTTCGTTGCCAGTTTCGTGCACTTGACGTTACGGGATTCCAACTACCAAACGAACCATGTGACGTCACATGATTTGAACATAAATTATTAGACTTCGCGGAAATATGTCACGTAAAATGTCAGTGTATTTTTGAATCATTAATTCTGAAGCCGTTCCCTTACAGAAAATAAATATAAGTCACATTTGTTTGAGTTATAAGTGACATATAAGTCGCTTATAGTTGACATAGGCCAGTAACATATAAGTAACTTATATTGATTTTAAATACAAATGAGATGTAAGTCATATCTCACTTATAAGCCACTTATAAGACTTATATGCGACTTATAAGTGATTTATATGTTGCATATAAGTGATCTAAATGTGTCACGTATAAGTGACATATATATCACTTATAAGTGACATATATGTGTGCCACATATATGTGACATATGTGTCACTTATAAGTGAGCTATATCCACTAGTAGGTCAAGAATGATAACAATGGTTAAACTGAAACGTCATAACATAAAATAAAGCTTATTATTATATAACCTATAAATAGACGCGTTTTCATTGGCTAAAAAGTAATTTTTTAGAAAAAATATCTAGCGATATTGACCTGTTTTTTTGATATTGACCTGTTTTTTTGATATTGACCTGTTTTATATAATTGTGTTTTTGATATTGACCTGTTTTATATAATTGTAAATTGAGGGTTATATAATAAAACAGTTATGGACTTTTCAGCTGTTATACATGATGTTGATATGTACCAAAAAATCATTATTGACCTCGGCTATCGCCTCGGTCAATAATGATTTTTTTGGTGCATATCACATCATGTATAACAGCTGAAAAGTCCATAATTGTATATTATTTTTAATTTATTAGTATATTATCAGTTGGTCTAAATGAAATACAACATCAATATAGCAGTCAGGTTGAGGCAGTTTGTTTTCCAATGCTTTCTTGTTGGCTTCTTCTGTTCTATTTCTCCTTCTTTATTACTGTCACTCTGAAAATATTCAATTATGAATAAGTAATAAAAGTAAAGAATATATATCAGTGAATGATTTACCTTGTTCGTTAACAAACTTTTGAGAACAGACAGATTATGCCCCGTCTGCGAAAAAATCTTATGGACCTAACAATGTTATTTAATTGACATGTTTAATATCACATAGCTAGGAGACAAACAAATTAATCCCTCAAACATAACGTTTGCTCTTTAACAGATATGTATACCAACATATAAAATGACTACATAAACCTAGTTAATAATTATGATTAGTGGAGCCTAAAGGGGATTAGTTTTTGTAAAGAATAACAGGTAAATATAGAAATAATTATAATGTACTTACCAGCCAATAATCCTGTACTATATGTCTTCAGTTGACACCAGTATCCTAAGCAGACTTGGTTTCACTTTCCAAAATATTGATAATTACAACCAAATCCTTTTCTCATTTCAAAATGATAAAAGTCTTTCTAATAAATCCTTCAATCAACTCACAAAATGAATATGTGTTTCTGGCAGTATTTTATGTGTATTCCTTGAAGCTTTTTGACATTACAATTATACAGCATGAATGCAACTTCTATCCAATTGAGAATGTTCCAGACTATATTCAAATCATGTTCTCAAAATGAGGCATTTCTGTTAAAAGGTCATCTCACTGATCTATGGGAGTGTCTGATTACAGGCCAGATTGACTCAACGTATTGCATGATGAGGAAATTGGTACTTTCATATAACTGGCTTATAAATTATGCTCTCCAATATCAGCTTCACATATAAGTGGCTTATAAGTGACTTATATGTCTCCATGATATGGACTTATAAGCCACTTACACATATAACTCACTAAGTAATTTATATGCGAAGTATACGGGACATATGAGTTACGTATAAGCTGCATATAAGTCACTTATATGTTTGTTATATAGATTCGGTAAGGGTTTATTTCCGCAAACTCTAAAAATCGCAGTCTGACCCTTTGACTGCGCGGGAAGATAAATCTGTTCACGCCTGTGTGTAACACGTCTTCGGAATTGCAGGTTTTATATGAACAAAATCTAAACGTATAGAAACGTTTTTTATACATGTACTCTGTTACCACCTTACAACTGTGTTATCCCAATACTGGCATGGGCGCATAAAATACACGTTTATAGTATTAATTGGTTTATGTGTTTGCTTTTAAATATTTTTTTCCGAAATGTATGTTTTTGTTTTTGTAACTTTATGTATGTATCCTGGAGAAGGAAAACAAGCAACAATTACCAGTATATCTAAGAGGCAAGGTTTGTGCATTACAAACATACGCTAGTTTGCAATACGTGATCCCGCCTTAAATCCATTAAGCGATGAGAAAACTTATCTTAGCAGGATTTTATAACGGATATTTCGACAATAAAACACGTTTAAAAATAGTTTTTACTGAAATAAATGCGATAACCTGATTAAAATTTGCTAGTAAATGTTTTAATGTTACAATATGTAAACATTTTAAACCGAAATGAAGGTTCTGTTTCATACCCCCAGCCAACCCCATCTTTTCTTCTTGGAGAAGGGGTTTGATGGGGTAGGAAAGTTAATACTCGGACCACGTAATGCGGACACTCGTTTTGGAGGTTTGCTCAATATAATGATACATTAGCCAATCCTGTTTGATAACTGGATGAGTATTACACATGGTAGTTCGGATATGCATGGTTTTACTGTAACACTAATTACCTAGACGTGTAATTTTTATTTTTATTGAACAACTGTTGCCCTACCCTCAATTGAAATCACAGATAGTACTTAAACTTTTAGCGTAGTGTTATATATACCTCACGAGATGGTAGGTGTGTTTTTATCACGAACGAGCATACAAGTAGAGCTCACATGGGATTCTAACCCGGAATTGTGGGAGGTGAGAAGGTTTGCAACTCAGGGTATTTTAAGAACCCCTCAAAAATCGTATACTTTTAATCGGCACATATGCATTTAGTGATTTTACCATTATTTGCCGGGTTAGTTTCTTTAATACCAGCAGATGCAGGTGCAATTATAAATGATGTATATTGAATCATTTTAGTGTAGTTTAATTACGGTATTACGTGGTCTCGCCTTATTTCCATTAAGCGATGGGAAAGCTTATATTAGCAGGATTATATAACGAATATTTCGACTATAAACTCGTTTCAGAAACATATTTTATTGAAAAAAAATGCGATAACCTGTTTAAAATTACCTATTAAATGTTTTAATTTTACAATATGCAAGTATTTTAGCCGACATTAAGGTTTAATTTCATATCCGAGCCAACCCCATTTTCGCTTCTTGGAGAAGGGATTGGATGGGGTATGAAAGTTAATACTCGGACCACGTAATGAAATGACGTTTAAACCAGGTATTGCCATACTAAAGTGTAATACTTTAACAACAAAGACTGACGAATCAAACCATTTTTAATTGATTTAAAACAAAACATGTCCCATTCAATGTTGCATCCGATATCTAATGGATCGTATGCTTTTTTCCATTAATCGGCAAGCAGACACAGGATTAATGAAAGAAAATTGATTAGGACATAAAATGCACTTTTGTTTATAAATTCTTGATACATTTAATGATTTGCAGTATATAATTATACACGCAGACTACCGATACCTCCGCCATTGAAGAGAAGCATAACCACGAATTACATTGCTAATATAATATACTATATTCAATACAAGCAATCTAAAACTAATTTCAATGTTATGAATTATTAATGGCCTTATCCATTGGCATAATGTTCCATTGGTATAAGAATCCCTCTTCCGTGAAATAAACGTCAAAACTAATTGTGCTATTAATGACTGTTTTATTTATTTCTTTAAATTATATCTGATAATTCGATACAGTTAACATATTTCAGCTTCCCATATGAAGCATAACTTTATAATATTCATAAGAGCGTGATGCATTGGCAGCGTATAATTAGTCACTTGCCCTTCGCTATCCTCTTGAGCAGTTAACTTGGAAACCGTGTACTAGTTCATTCCGTGCAGTATACATTCCGTGCCAGTGCAGTAGTACATTCTGTGCCCGTGCAGTAGTACATTATGTGCCCGTGCAATAGTTTATTCCGTGCAGTAGTACATTCCGTGCCAGTGCAGTAGTACATTCCGTGCCCGTGCAATAGTTTATTCCGTGCAGTAGTACATTCCGTGCCCGTGCAGTAGTACATTCCGTGCCCGTGCAATAGTTTATTCCGTGCAGTAGTACTTTCCGTGCCAGGGCAGTAGTAAATTCCGTGCCCGTGCAGTAGTACATTCCATGCCCATGCAGTAGTACATTCCATGCCCGTGCAGTAGTACATTCCGTGCATCAGTGCAATCCGTGCCCGTGCAGTAGTACATTACGTGCAGAAGTACATTCCGTGCCTGTGCAGTAGTACATTCCGTGCCCGTGCAGTAGTACTTTCCGTGACCATGCAGTAGGACATTCGTGCCCATGCAGTAGTACATTCCGTGCCCGTGCAGTAGTGCATTCCGTGCCCGTGCATTAATACAGTTAGTGACAATAAGTCACTCCGTGACCGTGCATCAGTAAGTTTAGCAACATAGGTACTTGGTTTTATAATGTGTTGTTTTAAATGTATGGAGTGTCAAGCGAAAGTGCAATCGTTTGTTTTTTACCGTGTAATAGTTAATTTAGCATGCAATATGTGCATGTTTTTAATGGATTAAGTAAAACTAACAGGAAACTGTCAAATATAATACAACACACCTATGGGAAGTATTATATTTCTTCTTCGGGAATGACTAATGACCAGTACATTCCGTGCCCGTGCAATAGTTTATTCCGTGCAGTAGTACTTTCCGTGCCAGGGCAGTAGTAAATTCCGTGCCCGTGCAGTAGTACATTCCATGCCCATGCAGTAGTACATTCCATGCCCGTGCAGTAGTACATTTCGTGCATCAGTGCAATCCGTGCCCGTGCAGTAGTACATTACGTGCTGAAGTATATTCCGTGCCTGTGCAGTAGTACATTCCGTGCCCGTGCAGTAGTGCATTCCGTGCCCGTGCATTGATACAGTTAGTGACAATAAGTCACTCCGTGACCGTGCATCAGTAAGTGTAGCAACATAGGTACTTGGTTTTATAATGTGTTGTTTTAAATGTATAAAGCGTCAAGCGAAAGTGCAATCGTTTGTTTTTTACCGTGTAATAGTTAATTTAGCATGCAATATGTGCATGTTTTTAATGGATTAAGTAAAACTAACAGGAAACTGTCAAATATAATACAACACACCTGTGGGAAGTATTATATTTCTTCTTCGGGAATGACTAATGACCCTTGAAAGAAACAATTGCTATCAGCATGCTTCCCTTCTAGAGGCCGGACAGACTACCCTTAGGTAAAGAGCTCCAACACGTAACCTGAAATGGAATAAACCGTTTTAGAAAAGGGACATACTTGGACACGGAAAGTGAGAACATATATAAAGCACAGTTAAACATAGATAACACTGCAAACGAACTATGTTAAGGTTGGACCATGTGAACCTTAGATTCTGTGTTCGTTCACATACACTAATATTATACATGCTATTAATGGCGGCTGATTTAATCTAATCTTATCGTATAGGCTCTAATGGAGGTGTACATTTTAAATACATTTACAACTGCTTTCTTTAAATGTTGATCAAAAAACATAAACATTTCCGACCTATTGTTTAGTTTATTATTTTCTCAAGTTCAGAAGCACTGCGGTCATGATGATTAAAACTAAATCCTTATTTTAACCAATTACAAGGAATATTCAACTATTAAATTGCTGTTATATTAGGAATTCTAATACACCCCACTATATAGCCTAGTTTAAAATATCTCGTTATATTGAACGATATATCACTGTAATGTTTGCAACGTTAGGAGAATAAGCATTGCGCATTGTGCATTCCGCATTGTAACGTATGCAACGTTAGGAGAGCAAGCAAAGCAATGCGAAAGATTTCAGATGTGTGCGTTATTTTCACATTTTAGGGGTATTAGAATAGAAATAGAACATGGTTTACGGTGAATTTTCTATAATATATCACGGTTTGTCATTCAATTGTATACAATAATTTCACTCGCCCGAGTGAAATTATTGTTTACAATTGAACTCCAAACCGTGATATATTAAACGATAATTCACAGTAAACGATGTTCTATTTCTTAAACATATTACGTCTTTACAAGAAGAGAAACCTGAGAAATGGGAAATTAAAAACAAAGATCAAAATGCGAAGTCTGTATAGTTTTCTCCCGACCACGATTCAGTTGTCAACTCAGTCAATGAGCATAACATTCAAAGTGCACGATCTCCCTCAAGTACAATCAAGTTCAAACTTGGGCAAATTAACAAATACAATCAAATTGTACATGAAACTGTGTTAGCTTCAATAAAAGTAGCGAGTGTTTGCTTAGCATGACAATGTAGAGAATTCACAATGTATCGCGTCAACAAACAGTAAATTATATAAGAGTGTTCACAAAACGGCCTGTACAAGATTGGTCCACATTACCCGGTCCCACCTTAATTTCATTAAGCGATGGGAAAGCTTAATACAAGCAGGATTTTATAACTTGTATTTCGACAACAAAACACGTTTAAAACATTTTTTACTGGAAAACATGAGATGACCTGTTTAAAATTGTCTATTAAATGTTTTAATTTTACAAATGCAAACGTTTTAGGCCGAAATTAAGGTTTTATTTCATACCCCAGTCAACCCCGTTTTCGCTTCCCGGAGAATGGGTTGGATTTGGTAGGAAAGTTAATACTTTGACCACGTAATGAAACAAAGAATTTTCATGTAACAATATTGTGTCGTGCAACTACTTGATTAGTGTACACATATTTAAATTATATCACTTGTTTGTAAATCTAGTTGGAAACAGGTGTTATCATTCAAGGAGGCAAGAAAGAATTGAACCTAACATTCTCGCCCTCGATCAATACTAGTATCATCTCTCGTGTTTGGCACTTGGAATTATGGGAGAAAAAGTAGTCCGGTCAGGTGATTTGCATATATATAGCTAGGACCAAAACCCAGGTTTTAGGATCCAATCTAGACACGCCGGACAAAAGCACCAAGCTTTCCTCAAATTTGTGTTTTATATTTCTACATATTTTTAAAAGGGTCCCCAAAGGTTCGTGAATCCCTAAATGTATTAGGATTATATGCACACCGAATTACCGCACCGCGGATGAAGTCCTGAAAAATCAGGAGGGCACCTGCCGAATATCAGTGATGAATTTGAAAAATTCGAAATGACGTCAGTATGATGAACCTAACTCAATAAAACTAGTTGTTGTATCCATTCCGCTTGAGAATGGTAGGTCAAATACAAATATCAGTAATGGTAGGTCAAATACAAATATCAATAATGGTATGTCAAATACAAATATCAATAAATAATGTATAAAGTATTTCGATGGCAATATCATCGACATGGTTTTAGTAAATGCATAGTGTCGTCATGTAGATGTCAGTTTTGAAAGTTGTATCATCGTTATTGTGCAAAAAATCTATTAAATTAATTAAATTTAACTAAATCCTTATTTTAAAACAAGCTGTGGACAATAAAACAAATTTGGTCATTACAAAATATCAATGTGTTAATTACTGATAAGGTCAAAACATGGTGAGACTTGTCCAAACCGCAAACCAAGCCAACATCGGTTAAGGAAACCGCTCCAAAAATGCAAACTAGTCTTAAAATTCAATGCAAACCAGTAAATGCAAAAAGGTACATAGAAAACAAATGTAAAGTTATTTAAACCAAGTAAAGCAAACAAATTCGCAAGCTAATGACAACATGACTCTTTTTTAATCCATACAGACAATAATTTCTTGATTACAAAATGGTCGTGGTTCTAAACGAAACTCTATTCACACATGTATATAGGATGATGAATATAAAGACTTTTTTTTTTATAGAAAACCATTTCAGTATTTCATCGACACTTTGTACTTATGGTGGTGATGTACATAGTAAACCTTTAATTCTGACAACTCAAATCAAAACCACTCTATAATTGATAATGAAAAATACACAACACTAACATTCGCCAATGTTTCAAATTCTGGTCTAGTGGTAGAGCGTTGGACCCATGATCCAAAAGTCGTGGGTTCGATTCCCGTCATTGCCATATGCGTTGTGTCCCTAAGCAAGACACTTTATCTGCATTGCTTAGTACTGGTTCTACACAGGTAGACGTCGAGAGTGATTCAAATAAGTTCATAGAGCTTTCGTTACAATCGATGTAAAATAAATAAGTTTAAACTAACAATATACCATTTAATGAGTTTAACGAGGAAGAAAGGAAACACAACTTTACAGATATTTACTTCGAAAGAATATGACTTCATATTACCAGTCTATATATACATGTAAGGAAAATAATAACAGTGGTATTATGAGCTTTTTGAGAAGAAGAATAAAAGATGGCATTTATTGCTAGATAACCATACGTTTCATCCTTTATGTCCGCATAAACGTTCTATTCAGGCTCGGCAATATGACAATTCCAAACTTATTTTTAGACTTAACGGTATAATTTGTCTCTTTGCTGTCGTTGTTGTTTTCGTCAACCTGATCTAGCGGATCTATAAGGACACGAAGAGTTTTTAGTGGGGAGTGTGTGGCGGTAACCCTATAGTCAACACTTTTGTGTTTCTGGGGTCACATGCCTTGCATTTTATTAACATTGTAATTGTTGTTTGGGTTAATGCCTGTTTGGTTGATGTTCTGTGAAAACTACATTTCTGTTTGACTGGTATAATGTTTGACTGGTATAATGCTTGACTGGTATAATGTTTGACTGGTATAATATTATCTACTTTTAGTGTTACAATTTCAACCTGCTAATCACATCCACTGTTCAGCCACAGGAGCGGGATCTGTAACTCATGTTATAATAACTTAAAACATTATTAGTTATTGGGTTTGTTACTGACCCCCTACAGAGATATGTGGGGTCAGTAAGATTTATAGGGGGCGAGGCGATAGGGGGTTAGTAACAAACCCAATAACTGATCTATTGCATTGAGCACCCTTTTTAAGGCAAACGCCGATATTTAACCCATTATAATGGAGGTCAAAGTCATTGAGACGTTCGCGCAATTTGACGTCATGACGTTGACGTCATGACCGATACAGTTTAAAAACATTATTAAATTTACTTATTATGTTTGTTACTAACGATTTAAAGAACTATTTGCAAATGATTTAAACTTTGAATCAAAATTGTAGTCCATATTGTTTTAGTGACCCTCTATTAAATCTACTGACCCACTATAGAATAATAGAGGGTCACCATGTGACCGCTCGAATCCAATGAAATTCCTAGGATTTGGTGCGAGGTGCAATAGAATATATTGGTCTGTGTTCTTAGTAATATTGTGATGTAACGCATCTCACAGTATGCAAAGACATAGGTAAATCTGATGCAACTGTTTTTAAGTGTGACAATCATAAAGTTAAAACAAACCTTGTATGTTGGTGGATACAGATATATGCAATCAAAATAAATTAGTGTGCGTTGAGGAAAGTAAACGTTGGTTTGTGCTGCAAACGTTGGTTTCATGCGCATTTCCATTCTCATTTAGTTTACACAACTAGATAAAACGCGTTGAAACAATAACAAGGTTTTTAACACATATAATTTTATAAAATGTATTCATGACGAAACGGATTACCTCTCATGAACAGATTCAATAACACAGAGTCTGCTACTTTTATCTCTTAGTTGTGTTTGTTGCTTCCAAAGGATCCCCTGTTTCAGTATTTATTTAAATGTGCTTCCAGGTCTATGTCAATGTATTTTGAACACGCTTTTTATGTAACTGTCATCGAAACAAGGCTCCTCCATCTTTTTGACCGGAATGTTTGAATTCCTTTGGTAGCTCATACATTACTTTATACCTATACATATTGTCCTGTTTTCGAGCGTGCCTTCTGCATAATTAAGTTCCGTAATACGATTACCATCACATAGGCGTAGGAGACGTGTGTGGGGGCAGGGGGCCCGGCCCCCTAATGTTCAGAGCGGGGACCAGAGTATGCTCCCCCATCCCGATAATTTGAAGAAAGAAATTGGTTAGCGCTCAAAATGTGCTTTTTTTGTTGTATGGTTTTGTGTAATTGATCGTGGATAACGCTTTTTTATTACTCGTATATGTTTAGTACGTACATGGCCCATCATTTTATCATGTCCTATCCTACGCCAAATTGCCCTCTGCACTCCACCACCTCAACCCAAAACCCCAACCCCCGGTAAGAATGTCGGTCCGGTGAAGTATGTTTAAATTAATATTAAGAAAGAGAGAAAAATGTGCGGTTGGCTTGACATTAAATCCACGTTAAAATATATGTGATTATTATTTAACTAATTCAACTGAAAGGAACACAGAAAGATACGATTTACGTACACAACGCGTCAAGTTCAGTTTTTATACATGATGCAACAATAGGAAACTCGCATTTAGGTCAGTGGCCGGGCAATATTGTTTTTACTAAATTGACAAAATTGGCAATGATCGATAATTTGATCACAAGTCACGTCGTTGGTGTCGGATAAGATATGTTATGAACAGTTAAACTCATGGTTATTTGTAGCGGCAAACAATATTGTTCTTAAATATCGATACTTTTCTCAGTAGTTAAATGATGAATTGTAATATGTTTAACCATTCTGTCAGTATTCTATTCAAAACAAGTAGAATAATATTGCTCAATCCTTACCCTAACCGTGAACGACAGTGTGTTGCGGAAATCAGGTTAAGCAGACTGATAAAAAACATATACTAATTTTATTCAGGCGATGAGATCAGTCGCATGGTACCTTGGCAATTAATACGGTATCGGGGACTTGTAATTGAAAAAAATGCTCCTAGCATCGACGCAACCTCCGCGTCATCGACCCGAGCTCCGGCTCATTGACTCTACCTATTGCCGAAAATTGGCTATAAATCCGTTGTTCTCTGTTTTCCGATAAACCAGTTTAGTACCGAGTAATGATTACATGAAAGGCTTTTCATCTCCACTAAAACACAGCTTCCACAGCTGACTTTCATAAATAAATAAGAATATGCACCGAACAATTGCGATCTGTCGAAGAAAACACACACACACCTTCCAATTAGGCGTGAAATTAAACAATAATTTGTAATATTTTTGCAATTTAGACATACTTTGTACACATATAATTGGAATAGCATTCCCCGATTTTTGAAATAAATCGTTGGATTAATGATATTATGAAAAACGACAAGCTGAACTCACCTTTATTTTGTCATTTTAATCCTTGTCCATTTTAATCCTTGCCACTACCTCGGAAGTGTCATTGACTCTCGTTTTCATATATCTCCAAAATGTGCTAGAGTCAATGTTTAGTACCCGTGCAATAGTTCATCTGTGTGATTGAAGCTCTTTTGTTAAGACAGTAAATAGTGACGTGTCGTCGTCACGGGAATGACGTCTACGTCGTGTGACCGCGCAATAGTTCATTCCGTAACCGTGCACTAGTACTTTTAGCGTGCAATTATTCATATATGACATTGGCGCGCTATTTTATAAGAAAACAATTTTAAAAAAAGGTTAGATTTATAATCTATACTAAAACAACTATTATTGCATTCCTTAGAAGTCAATTGATTAGAACTATTTATCCTTGAGCGTGACTACTGACACTTGACGGGTAGTAATCTATTGCAATCGGCGTAACGCCTTGTGCAATGGTAACAACGTACCGGCTCGTGCAACAGTACCCTTCCCACTCCCTCTGATAAATAGTTCTAACCATTGTGTGATCCTATAGATATGGCATAGCCATAAAATGAAGAGGGATACACGCTTACTCTAGTAATAGTTTGTGCAAAGATTACTCGTAAATTAGTACAACATAATATGCTTTGTATTGTGTTTAAGCCATTTTCAACACACGTAAGGTTATATATGACGGTCGATTTTTTATGGTAGAGGCAGACCACCAACTTTTTCTGGGTACATGTAGAACTAGTATTGTACACCTCCCACCATCCGTAAGAATCGTCCTCGTGTACACGTCGAGCTCCCAGTGGGATTCGAACCCGCAGCGGTGAGAGGCGAATGTTTACAACGCAACGTCGTTAACCATCCGGCCACGGAGACATAATATGCACGTACATAAGTAGGTGACGTAATTCACACTTGCAAATCTAGAGATACCAAACACGACGTCGTGCACACAAACTATCTGTTTATCAGTAGGAGAGTGATGTGGTACTGACATTTTATTAAGACAGTGACACAGAATCAGAAAGCGCTACCAGTTTAATTGTACTGTTGTTTAACGGCTCTTCAACAAATGGATTTAAGTTGTCGTATTTTGAATAAACTTGACGCTATAAAGATTCGCATAATTTAATTGCTTTCTTACCATTAGGTTATTGACATTCCGACTTTCTTACATATATACCATGTGTACTATACGAAAGTTGGCGGTTTACAAAGCAGTGTTTTGCCATTTAAATGTGCCAACCAACCATGTATTGGTTAGTGTAAAGTTTATATTGTACAAATGACCAGTGAATGTCTGGTTGGCAATTTAGGTATGAATGGTGATGTCACCGGTCAACGTTCGTATGAAATCTAATTTTCTTTTAATATTGTCTCCAGTAATCTAGCTCAAATTACGAATAATTTATCAAAATGTCAAAACGTCTTCATTAGTATATAATTATAACTTAAACATGTTAAAGAATTCATGTCATAATTCCAAACTGCTATACGTATTATCGGCGGTTCTTAAAGGAACTGGTTTAAATCGACCGTTAGTTTGTCTTCAAAACTCGCATCATGTGCATATTTACGACCATTGTCAAACTCCCAATTGTATTATAAATATACGTAAGCAGGTTTAAAGATTCTAGAATAATATTTAATGCTCGAGAAATACTTCAGTATGTCCCAAGATTTCCGTGTGTCCCGTTAAAATGTTCGTGTAATTTCATTTTGTCTGTACAATGCATAATTAACTAAATCGGTAATGTACTAGTAACAAATACGTAATTTATAGCATAATTGTTCGAGTGTATGCGATTTTCTCGAGGGTCGCAGGCCAGAGAGTGCAGTATAAATCGCATACGAGAAAAATATGCTATAAACGTATTTTATACCACAATAGCCTAAATACACACTATGCATCGTGTAATACCCGAGGATATACACAGCATATGTTAGTTATTGTGGTATAAATACAATAGAGCATGAGTCTTGCACGTGTACGGACGATAATGCACTCGCTAACGCTCGTGCATTATCTCCCCGTACACGTGCAAAACTCATGCTCTATCCTATACTTGTACCATGGCTCTAATGGTTTTCCTTTGTTAATGATATAATTTTCATAAACCTCATGAATCTCATATATTCGAAAATGTATGCTATAAATATTACGTACCATAGCCATTCAATGCCGGTAATTGACATTTTGATTGACAGGTTGTGTGTAAACATTACAACTACACGCGTGTACAATTGGGTAGACCATGGTATAACTGCCGAATCTGTCGTTTAAGACACGGCTAAAATATACCGGCAGTTATAGCACTGTTAAGACTCAGACCGTCAGGTTTATGAAAATTATATCATAAGCAAGAACAAAGAAAAAACATTAGAGCTATGGTACAAATTTACATTTGATATGCATACATGTATACAAGTGAAATGCTTTCTTTCTACTTTCAGGTAAGTCTAAAATACCGTTCCACTTTGTTCATGAATAATTTGTCCTCTCAGGTAGGTGCATTTATGTATTAATCGTGCATACTAACAAAACATAGAGAAAATTATAATGTTTCGCTAAATTCACTGTACGTTTTGCAAATGTATCTATTTTTATTGATTAATTTCTATGAATGAACGATTGGGATTTCTCAGTAAATGAATATTCATAATCGCTAATTATAAAAACTGACTCCGAACACAAAAGATAACTTACTGTGACGTTCGTTGAGTCATGACAATATCGTGTTGATGACGTCGACGTCATAAGCCGAATAACCTTTAATAAAGCAAAACAATTTCGATTCAAATCATACTGACTGTGTACATATGCAATAAATAGATTATTTAACTGCTGGGATTGATTATAAGAAAATCCTTCACTCGATGGTAGTCCTGTTTTGGTTTTTCACTCACTCGCATACCCTCGATCGTGAAAATAACCACACGCCTACCAACTCGTGAAGGATTTCCCTATTATCAATCCCAGCCGTTAAATTGTCTATATATATCTCATCCCCTTGCCCATAATATAGTCGATGTTTATTTATTAACATACACTATATGTATTTACAACTGTGCATGCTTATTTAACGTATCGAAAATGTATGTAAATTAAATGCTTAAGGGAATTATTTAGCTATGTGTGCAAAATGTAGATTTATTATCAGTGTCTTTACGTCTGTTGCTACGAAATCAAAAGGAAACCTAAAGAACACTTTTAATTTTCTAAAATTGAAAGCTGAGCCTGAAGTGTTCAGAGATTTAATGGCATCCAAGGGATTACTGTGTTTAGGTATTTAAAATTAAAAAGCAAACACGAAAAGAACAGCAACAAAAAAAGTATGACTGTAAGGTTATATGGTAACGACGTGTGAAGTCACGTTTCTCGTTATTCAGTACCGTACAATTCGATGCGATTTGTGTTTCGCTAACGTTTCTAAAATTTAGTTTGACTTTAAGTTACACATAAGGCATTCATTATTTATTCTCAAATTAGCATCTCTGAACTCGATAGAGTACAATTTAATTTACAGAAGAAAATGAACAAATGTTTTAAAGACAAAATATTTTATTGAAATCATTATTGCTTTACACTATAGATACCCGTTAAGCTAAACATGCTAAATGTGCGTTACCATGACAACAAATACCTAGTATTTCCCTTAAAGTTAATACATTGTTGAAACTAATTTAAATGTATAACAATATCTTTTAATTGAAAAATACATTATACTTTTTTCTTAATTGTCAATTATAAAGACCTTATCGTCATAAATACAACATGCTATTTCTCAGCCGGGTTGTTTTTGACCATCCCTCGTGTTCGTATACATATACATCTTAATGAGTTATGAATGAGTCGACAGTAAATAACGAAAAACACATGTTATGCTTAGCTTAATTCCGTTTAAATATGTTCAATTTACGAGGTTTGTTAAACATTTTCTAGTAATATTAAGTTCGAAACCCCAAACATGTATTGCTAAAGAAACATTATGTGTTTTGCTGTGTGGCGTCATTTCAACTGACAACATTCATTTGTTTGCATACGAACGTCTTACTCAGTAATTATTAAAACCGAATAAAACATATAAAGTAACGATAATACACATGCCAACTTTAAAATGTCGGAACACTACATCCCGTTTCATTTTCAAACGGGCTCCCTATATCCTACTTAAAAGCAATACTTTCCATGGATTGTTCAGTCACACTGACTTTCAACTATATGATGTGTCGTTGTTTTGCGAGACGCGAGGAAAGCTATACTGAAATGTATATGGTTGCTATAGTTTGGTATTTAACATTAAACTAAACAATCAAAGCATTTGATAAGAAAGGAAGAGTCAAGGCACAAGTCGACCAAAAACACGAGAGTACCATTCATATAACGCAGTCATCCAAACAAGGATGCATGGTTGGTTAAATGGTGTGTTACGTCATTTTCAGCATAAGCATTTCTCACTTACAAGTCGAGCTGCCAGTGGGATTCGAACCCACAGCGGTGAGAGGCGAGAAGGTTTCCAGCCCAACCCAAGCGTCTTTAACAGCCCGGTCACGACTGGAATAAAAAGTAATTTTATTGAAAAATGTTGAATGTGTGAGACATCGCAAACATTCAAAGGTTGATAAACGATCATACTGCATCATCAAACAGGACGTTCGAATGTCAAAAGACATTCCGCTCTGATTCAGACTAAACGTATGTACAACATGTATACAGTACTCTAATCGGCTGTTGTATGTTAATACCTTCATTTCAATTTCCTAACACACTTGATAAATCCTCTGCGATCCTATTGTTGAAGTTTAAAAAAATAAATACGACAATCAAATCGCGTATAACTTGTCACAAATACGTCTTGTGGCGTTTTACCCGTCTAAAACGATGTGGCGTCATTTATTTCATTTCGAGACGCGTGTTATTAAAACTGTGGAAAACACGGTTGCGTTAGTATCGAATTAGACTAGCTACTCGCCTGATAATGATTGATAATAAATTAGCGATCAGAATGTTTTATAATAGAGTAGCCAGTGCCTTTTTTCAGGATTCTAATCTACTATCGAGGCAAAAACATCAAACCAAGAAAGTTGTTTCGCCACAGAGCATGACTTACAATATACTAATCACTGCAAAATTCCTAAGTACCCATCTAAGAATATGTCAGTAATATGCTCATTGCTTGGCGTATTTCACGCTTGATTAGTGATACGACTGATCTGCAAAATAACGAGTTTAAATCGTCTGCTTTGGTTGCATGAACACAGTTTAAAGCTTTCAATCCGATTTGTTTCCTTGGAAACAAATTACAACTTATACAACTGGTTACATAGGATTCTGTAAAGTACTTCGAATTAGTGCAGCTTTCCTTATTCTAAAATGTGCAACGAAAATTAGTTTGACCTCGTGTTTTACTAGCTTTACCAATACAAATGCGTTTGCAAAAGTAAATTTTCGAAATATTGCATGTTAACGCCGTATTACAGTTAATTGAATTTCGAGAGAACTGTAACTAATGTTGTAATAACTTTTATTATATACTTCCCAGGGAAATAGTGGATTGTATAGTTTATTCTCATTGTTTATATTTTCACAGTGAGAATATAAGAACTTATATTCTCACTGCCGGAAAAAATGGAACTACTTGTTTCTACATTTGCTTATAACAGTCATAATTCGTGTCAAAGTTTAGAACTATATTCTATGCGCACTAAATATATGTAAATGCCTCACGCGCTGGCGTTACTATATTTATCCGCAAAAAAGTTAAAGGGGAACTGTCAAAATAAATCCTATATTCACTCCAAACAAACAAATATCCTCTATGTAGTTCAATCCATTTGCCTATGTTGCTATGAATATTGTGATGTTGAATTGATGTATTGTAACATATCTGCAATAAAATAGTATTAAACTAATTGAATTTCAAACGATATTTAATTAAAAGGGAGGTAATATAGAATTAGTTTTCATTTTATTATAAACGGAACATCTGCAATAAATGGGTCAAACTTTTATGTTTTTTTTATATTAGTTTCTACCAGTTTTAAGAAGCTGATATGTTTAAGCGAACTGTGATTCATATCATGTGTTTTATCAGCACATTTCAAGTTTTCATATAAAGTTAGTGTAACTCTCAAAAGATGTAACAATTTAAACAAAAAAATAATATGTTTTCAAAACTATTGGTCAAAACAAAATACTTATGACACAACTAGCTTAAAATATATTTAAAATAAGAAAAGTAGTTAATTAATATACAAAATTGAGTAATTTGGAATTTTGTTCAGTGTATATAAAAGTATGACTTCTTACCAAGGTGCCAGGCTTGAAACGGATTGACCAGTATTGTACACGTTTACTGAAGAGTCAGAATGCCTGTGTTTAAATATGTTAAATAACCTTAGAAAATGTATTATGTTTCTCAAAGTTAAAAAAGGCGTAAGCATTTTAATGAGTAATGAAACTGAATATAATGTATCCGTAATAATACAATATACTGTAAATAAAATTGTTTACGCTAGTATCACCAGACAGAACTCAGTAAATGACTGCGTTTTACAAAAGTAGATATAAAAGTCGAACAGGAAATGTAGCATTCAAGGACCACAGTCGACCAAAAGCACGCATAGAAACAATAACATGTACAAGGAAAAATAAAAGGCAAGGTATATGAATTGACAAACATAAACTTATTGGAAAAGGGCTACCTCCTTGGACATGTCAGTGGCAAAAAGGCTGCTGGTGGTTTACACCACATTACGTGGTCCGAGTATTAACTTTCTTACCCCATCCAACCCCTTCTCCAAGAAGCGAAAACGGGGTTTCCTGGGGTATGCAATAAAACCTTAAGTTCAGCTTAAAATGTTTGCATATTCTAAAATTAAAACATTTAGTACTATTAGGTAATTTTAAACTGGTTATCGTATTTTTGCAGTAAACATTGTTTCTAAACGTGTTTTATTGTCAAAATGTCCGTTATAAAATCATGCTAATATAAGCTTTCCCATCGCTTAATGGAATAAAGGCGGGACCACATAATGAGGTTCCAGGGTTCACAAAACATCACTCTTACCATGGTGTCATGCCAAACGGGCCAGTGTAAAGAAATACTAATCAGGATTCAACGTGTTCTTTTTTTTGCTGGATTCAACACAACAATATACTTGTTCGTCTTCGTCATCTGTTCACTATGCTTTCAGTTGGCACATTGAGTAATACACGTGTAAGACAAACGTATCCAACTATTGTCAACACTCTAGCCTTGTCATATAAAATCATTTGCTTCCCTGTAACTGTATCTGCAGAATTGTCATTTTCAATTTCTGTGGGTTTAGAAGGGTGGAGGAAGAACAATATGGGCTTTCCTTATTTCAAAAGCTGAAGAGATTTTAAACCGAAGCAATTTCCGGTGTGAGAGTATTACTCTTACACGTGCAATATGTCATTTCCAACTTCTGGGGAGCAAATAGCGCATTATATCTCACAGGCTGAGTGCGTTTAAAGTTAATAGTCGAATGTACTTATCGAACTGGGCTACTGACATCCAGCAGCGGAAATGTACCCCCCTTCCAAGTGTCATGTATGAAGAAACAAGGTTTATTGGGTATTTACGCGCTGTCTACATATACAATCAACATTTAAAACACTGGTTTTAGTGAATATGTAAAAACAATATAATGTATACGTATGTTCACAAGACAGGACAAAGTTTTAAATAACAATGTAATGCACTCATACTTTAACATGTGACATATAAATAATAATAATAATAATAATACATCCGTTGACAATCTAGTCAATCAGTTCAACGTCATAAACCACTAATATACGTCTAAAATTCTAAATAATGTATTATAACGTCGTATACTGTCATATTTGCTTTCACTTGATACTTTCTGTTGAACAGAATATAAACTATCGTCTATTTTTTAACAAACATCACACTTTAAAGAGACATGGATTCTGCGCACGCATCATAAGTATGTATATTAATAAACAATCCCTGTCCTACATTGACTGAGGTATGTGTCTCTCTCGCACTTTTTTTTTATCACTTTAGTCAATTTATTGTTCGTACTATTGCAGCGGAAGAAATAATGTAAATATAAAAACAAGTATAACAGTCGACCACATACTCTTCTACCATGTCCGGTACGTACTTCAACGTATTTTTAAATACATGTGAGTTTGTATGTTTATTGTTTACATCATTTAGGACACTTGTAACAAATAACAAACATACAATTGATCCGTAAGACAGGAGGTTTGTATTATTACCAGTTGATACCTTTAAACACGAACATAGAAATAAACTTAGTCTAACACATTGTTATGTAAACGGCATATGTTTTTTAAATAAAACACGTAAACAAATTCGAACATTTAATACAATGTATAGAGTCTGGTACCATCGAGCTGGTTAATTTAAACCTTTAAAATAACCAAAGAGCTTAGAAAGAATTTATATTGTTTTGTTAAATTGTGTACTTAGCGACCCTGGCAGTATGACTAGCGTTCTCTAACTTCCACTTATTGGAAGTTAGAGCATGATATAGTTCCGTCCCCACTTCCCATCTTAACTCCTTAATTATTCTGACCGATTGCATGCTTTAAATTCATCAAATGAAATTTCACCAACCATTATTTAAAGAAGTAAACAATTTGAAGATATTCACGAGATATGTTACCAGTAGATCAACACGATAAAGACGATCTTGAGATGAAACACAAAACTAACGTTGACAACAACATTATTGCCAAAACTGAATAAAGTCTTACGTTTTAGACTAACATTCGACACATTCTTAAGAGATTACCGATATTTCTTAAACGTAATCACTGTTCCGCGTGAGTATTATAAGCAGGCTTATATAAGGATAACATTATTTATTTTGGACTTTCAAACACAATGAATAGTATGTTTTAATAATCATGGTGTTTACGTCCATATAATTGTGTCGTGTGTTTTTTTGTGTGTGTTTTTTTTTTCATTCGAAACAGTGCGTTTATTTTCATTCGAAACAGTGCGTTTCGTGATTAGAGACACGCATTACATAAATATGACCTTTTAAAGATTGTGTTGCCATTACGGGTGATAATTCAACTGTAATTAAATAACAAGCGGCCCACTGGTCATGCGGCGTTTTCTGCCCTATTTGATGCGGTTTTCTGCCTTATATTTGATGCGGCTTTCTGCCTTACTTTTGATGCGGCTTTCTGTCGTACTTGATGCGGCTTTATGCCTTATATTTGATGCGGCTTTATGCCTTACTTGACAATTTCCACGCAGAGTTATCGTTCCTTGCACTCACATATATCTCTGCTAACTACCAAATTACAAGATTTTGGTAAAACCTGTTAAATTGGAATATGTTTGACTGAAACTTATTTATTTCTTGTGTAAATGCAAATTAGATGTTGCAAGATTTGAAATAATGCATGAAAACAATTTAGTTTTAATCGAGACTATTTTACTACAAAAACAATACGTACTTAGGTCTCCTCAATCGAAACGTATATGTAAACATTTCAAACAGAAGCTCGATAGCAGAAAATTACTAAAAAAAAATAACTCATAGAAATAAAAATTGAAAATATTTAATACAGGTCTATATTTTATCTTTGCAGATCACGCAAAATGATTTATTATAAACATCGTCATAACTTTTTTGAATAATCCCGTGACCTAACCGTCCGCCCTACCTCCTTTGAAGTTGACAGAGTCAAAAGAGGAACGAGTGTACTCTTGGTAGAGATTGCTTACTTGATGAGGCTTTATGGCTTACTTAATCAGATTTATGCCTTATTTGATGCGGTTTTGTGCCTTATATGATGCGGCTTGATGCCTTTCTTGATGCGGTTTGTCTTACTTGATGCGGCTTTATGCCTTACTTGATACGGCTTTATGCCTTATTTGATGCGGCTTGATGCCTTTCTTGATGCGGCTTGTCTTACTTGATGCGGCTTTATGCCTTACTTGTTCAGTTGAAAAATCTACAACCTGACAACTAGCAAACCAAATTCCACTGGAATCCAAAATTATCAATATATAATAATGCCAGCAGTATTTGCCATATTGTCAGGAGAGATCTTCACTGAGTTAAACCGCAATGTTGACCTGTCTGGGTGGTCTTTCCAAGTTTGACCTTATGACCTCGCCATAAGCCAATCCAAATCAAGATTCTTTTCTTCCTGAACAATGCCCTCTGCACTGCCCAATAGATCAGAGATTCTCTAACGATGTAAACATCTGTAAAACATGATACAATCAACAATTTGTATTGATGCTGTATTTAGCAGCGAATGTATTTGTATAGGCATTACTTTTCCATCTTTCCATCATCCGAATTCTCTGACAAGAAACCATATCTGTAGCCAAATTTGTTGCCCTACACTGAAATTGGTAAACCCAAAATGTATATTGCTTTAGCCAAGGCACCACGGAATTGGCTTCTAGTAAGAGGCTTTAAGTTCGCATGACGTAACAGAATACCTTAGACTTGTGGTCTTTTTAGCATAACTGTATTTATAAAATGAACAGTGCAAATTGATTTGCCAGCATGTGCACTTAATACAAGAAAGTTAAGCGACCCTGATTGATTACGCTTCGATTTACGAATTCGAACTGTTATGTGGGACCCATTTTACGCTAGTTGAATATCATCTATTATTAATTAACTTAACTATATTAGCCTTGTATTTCTAGAAACTCTACACACAATACGACGCAAACTCGGCCAATATGAACCGGAAGTCGGCCAATATGAAATAAACAAGGCCAATATGAAGAAACTCGCCAATACGAGATTTAAGTGACGTCATTCACCTTAAGTAACGTCATTCGCGCTCGCTTTTTGACATATAAATGTAATTAACGCTACTATAAATAAATGCAAAGTATGTCAAAATAATTTGATTAAAAACAAATTATACTGTAGTGGCTGTTAATTAATAAAATTGTCATTAATTAAGTGTTTTCATATTGTCCAAGTTATTGGTCCTCGGACTGTCATATTGGCCGCGGCTTTCGAACATGGGCCAATATGACAGTCCTTGGACCAAATAACTGGGTCAATATGAAACCACGTAATTAATAACATCATAGTCTCAAGGCATACTCTGCTTGCTTCGAGTCTGTATAGACTAGTTCGCCAACCCTTACAAGGCCGAAATAAGCCAAACTGAACGCGACTTTAAATATAGAAGCCTCAAAATTATCGTAACAGACACTGGGTAGAGCTTCATTTATTTTTTGTAAAATGTCGATGGTTATTGGTGCTCTGACATCGCTCCTCCTGTCTAGACGTCTGAAATACTCAAGCACCTTTCTAACCAGGAAAAGGTCAGTAGGATCAAGACAATTATGTTTATGGATATAACTTAATGCAGAAACATATGTAGTAATAGATGCCGGAGAAAATCCTTTTATATAGCGAAAGGAGATGAACCATATGACATGATTCACTGGCACTGGCCATGAACTACCCATATGACATGATTCACTGGCACTGGCCATGAACTACCAAGAGCATACATATCTCTAAATGATTTAAATTTCCTAATAGCACCTTATTAACTGATTTTGTATTTTCTGACAAACTGGCTGCAGTAAGCTTATTCACGTCTGATTTAATATGCTCCAAAGATGGATTGGTACTTGATACGGTTCTTTTTCTGCATTTGGTGCCAATTGTAAAAATGTGTGTACCTGTAAACGCGAAAGAGCTTCTGATAAAATATTGTGTTTTTCACTAATGTTGTTGGCCTTTACAACCAAGTTGTATCTCAAGCACTGAAAAGTAAACTGTCTTAAAATGGTCATTACATTCTTGGATTTTAATGTCATAATATTTTGGACATGAACAACAGCTTGGTTGTCCGAACGAAACAATAGTTTTTTGTTGCGTAGAAAAATTCCCCAAACTACTACACAAACTAAAATTGGAAACATCTCCAGCACCGTAATGTCACCAGCAGCATGACTATATAGCCACTCACTGAATATCCATCTTCCACAGAAATAAGCACCAAAACCAAGATCAGAAGCATCAAGAAACAGATGTACATCTTCAGTTGAGACCCAAAATAGTTCATGAAATACGGAGACACCATTGAAATTGTTGAAGAAAGAAAGCCACATCTTCAAATCTTCTTTCATTCCTTTCGTAACAAGCAAATGATGATAAGACTTACTCAAACCCATGGTCTGGTTAAATAATCTTCGAATAAAAGGCCTCCCTGGGATTCTAGCTCTGTGAGCAAAATCAAGCACACCAATCAGTGGTTGCATCTCCTTTAAAGTTGTATTCTTTTGAAGCATCATTTTCTTAACCTTACTTCTGATTTCCAACAACTTTTCAATACGTATTCGTACAATAATGTCTTCCGAATCCATTTCCAAACCAAAAAATGTCAAGACAGTTGTTGGCCACACTGTTTTGTCAGCAGAAATTGGAATCCTCAATTCTTGAGCTGTATCAAAAAAGACATGCATAATGTGCAAGCAATCATTTGTATTTTAAAGCCCGCCATGTAAAAAGTCATCCACGTAATGCTTTAAGTTCCCCACCCGGGCTCTGCTTTTGACCAGAAGTTCTATAAAAGTAGAAAATTTCTCAAACAAGGCACAACAGCTAATCGAACATCCCCTTGTTAGCATCTTATCCACATAATATTGACCCAAAAACTTGAAACCCAATTGATCAAAATCCGAAGGGGAAATGGGTAGTAAACGAAATGAAAGATTGCATGTCAATTTTTCCTAACAAACAACCTTTCCCATGTCCTACACCATGTGCACCTCATCAAACCTTGTAAACATTGTGGGTCGATGTTATCGTTGACAGATGAATTATTAGGGTATGACAAATAATGGATGAGACGGTATCGTCAGGGGCATGTTTTGGGACCAGATCTATAGGTGAAATTCTTAATGATGAAAATGGCCTTTTAGAAAAGGGGCCAGCAAACCTGCCTTCTAAAACCTCTTTGGCAATTTTCTTTTCGACAATATCTATGTGCTTATTAACTGAAGGTAAATTATTACACTCATTTGGTAATCTTGAACCAGTGTAATGTAAACTGAAACCAAATTTGAAACCATCTGCCAATTCGCAAGGTACATCTTTGTTATCATACAATTCTAATGCCTTTTTTAGTGCGCCCACCTTTACCGGTGTCTTACCAAGGTCAAATAAGCTGATCTTACCACTCGCTCCTAAAGCTACCCCTTTGTCCCAAACCTCTTGATCCACCATTGTATCTCTCCCGAAAGCCACGAAAACTACTAAACCTCCATTAAAGCTACTAGCCCTTTTTAAAGATTTATCACAGAAAAACATGCCATGAGTCGTACTTCCACACACTCACATGCATGTGTGTAACGGCACCTTAGCCATTTACACGAACCTGCATTGAAACATCTACAATTCGGCGTTGGAACTATGGATACAGGTTGAACGAAGCCTAAAGACAAGTTGGGAGAATTCATAGTTCTTAACCAAAGGTCAGAATTGATTGTTCCCCATGATCTCAACTGCAATGACTGCCTCGTCCAAAATTGTTCATCATATTTGAGCCATGCTGAGCCTTTACCAGCCGCTTCTCGTATGATGGACATATACTTGATTAACTCCGATGCACATGAAACATTCCTCTGTATATATATGTCAATACAAATTTAAAAGGCATCGGTCCATTTTTTCATTGACGAAATGGTTACTTTCGACTCTCTAGGCTTGACCTCTAACCTGCGTTTAGCAGAAAAACACTGCCCATTTCTGAAGATATTGCAGAAATGCTGCAATTTGGCTCCAAAAAGGAGGCCAGATTTATAAAACGATGTTCCCATATTCTAGTTTTTACTATTATAGGAACATGGGCCGATACCCCGTCCTCGCCCAGTTTAACCAGCTCGGGCTTTTGAATGTCATCCTCAAACACGAGTGTTTCAAAATCAAACTCAACAACTTTTACTTGATTCTTATTCTCTTTACAATTTAAAATTGTCCCACCGTCGTCGTCGTCATCATCATCGCCCCACAGCCTTACTCTTTCATCTTCATCATCACTGTCCAACCCCGAACGAAGATCCTTTGGTGCCAATTTCTTTCCCTTTCGGTTTTTGTCCCCGCGCTTTTTCTCGGTTTCTTCGCTTACGAAACCCCGGTTTGCTCCTCCTCGGCATTCCTTAAACTCCTCCTTACTCTCTTAGCATCTGCTCTCGGCTTTCCTATCTCTGACATGACTGATGCTTAGGATTAAATGTTGTACAGTTATTGTTTTGCTGCTTCTTTTGTTCAAGGTGTACCACCACTAATTACATGTAAGCCTCCGAGGTGTAGTCGAATGTAATTCATACATGTATAATAAAAAGTAATCCCTCCTTTTTTGATCAAAAAGGGCATTATAAGTAGGGGAAAACTGCTCATTTCTATTCGATTTTGTGGTTGTATGTATAAGAAGCGTATTAATGTTTTACTGGATCACTGATGAACATTTTCGAAATTTCGACTCTATGCTTACACTTTATGAGCAATGAAAACAGTCAACCGATGAAAACAGCTGTACCCTTGACCTGTTTAGTAAACAAACAAGAACTTTCTTACATGTCTTTTGACCCCACCTTTTCTTGTGATTTTTCAAGTGGAAAATTAGTTTTCTATATGAACATTACACTGCGGCATTATCCATACTTGAGTTGAATTTGCAGTAAATCATCAATATGTGACACTTTAACATTGGTGTCTATGGGGAAAGTAATTAGTGGTATAGGACACATACCACTATTGATTTGGGGCTTCTGATTGGTTGAAAAAGTATAGGGATTGGTTGAAAAAGTATAGGGTCTATTAGGGCATATAGTCATATTGTAAGGTAGATTCTGATTGGATTAAATTATCCAAATCATAACAAATCCCCATAAAACATCCAAAAAATATATTTCCAACATAAAACATGTTCATTTAGGATATTTTGACTGAAATTTGCATGTTTATAGGTACGATTGTACTGAGAGTATATTTTCAAAAAGTAAAATTTCTTCACTGCCATTATGGGGGTGCCCACCTTCAGTGCAATATTAGAGGCTGAAAGCAATACAATACTCCCAATTTGCTGGTCATTTTTGAGTGTCTCTAAGATAGTTCTTTAAAAAAAGTTAGGTTTTATCATCCGTTCCGATATAGGAATAGGGGTTGTAGGCCAAAAGGCTATAATGGAGGCCTATGTGAAATGCAATAGTGGTATATGACCTAAAATACCTAAACGAAACCGGAAGAGGAAGAAAACCGGAAGTAGAACTCCGAAATACCAAAAATACAGAAAAGTATCGGCAATGAAAATACAAGAAATAAACGCACCACAGGTACAAAATTAAAAACATGATTTGACACAAAATAAATTAGATTATTGAGTAAATAATAATCCTTCTTATTGTATTGTCAATCTAAATATTGTGTCACCATATTTTCTTATTTATGACCGCTAGTTGTAATATAAAGAGTCTGACTCATTATTTCGCTAATGCAGTCAGGGCAGATTTGTTGTCGTATTTTATAACATTTCCGACACACACCTCGTTATTTAACTTCCGTAACTCAGCCTGCACAGTGATTAGTGCTGCTTATCATTTATTTGCTGCAACTTCAGCTTAAGTATGGATAATGAAGCAATGCAATTGCCATATACTAGCAAAATTGCTTTCCACTTGTGGGGTCACAAGGCATGTAAGAACATTCTTGTTTGTTTATAAAGCATGTAAATGGTATAGACGTTTTCATTGATATGTGCTCACAAAGTGTATGAATAGATTCGAAATTTGGAGCGCGGCGGATTTGTAACCGGAGGCCTCGGGTTCAATCCTCCGTGGTGCCACTGAGTTCCGTCGGTGTGTTCTTGGGCAAGACACTTTCCCTCAGCCTCGTCCTTCGGATGGGGACGTACACCGGGCGGTCCCGTGTATCGGTCTATCCTCCGAGCACGTAAAAGAACCATAGGAATCTATTCGATAATAAGAGTAGGGCAGGTTCCCGGATTCCTATGTATCCTTCCCCTCTCTCTGGGGCGGCTCTAAATAACCTATACTGTGTTGATGAGCCGTTAAACAACATTTAATTTAATTCAATTCGAAATTTGGAAAATGTTTAAAATTAAACCTTCAAAAACCTTCATAAACGATGAATACACTACTTGTACATACAACAATAAAATCGAATATAAAATGTGCCATTTCCCCCCCACTTACAATGCCTCTTTCTAACATAAATGGATGGATTAAGCTCGACTTGTTCGAAGAACAAAACTAATTATTTGCATCACTAGGTCGTAGTCTGTTTCGTCTGCGCCTGCGTCCCGGTTAAAGTTTGTATTTGTATGTAACTGATTTCGACAATACATCGGAGGTTTGTATACAATTAGAGTTGGTGATCCTATATAGTCTAGATCCTTTGCAACGCTTACTTTTATAACGAAATCCGCGGATTCACATGTCTCGTCTAACGGGGGCGGGACTTAAAAATAAAAGATAAATGTTGCTTAAATGAAAGTTTGTAAACATTTTAATAACTAAAACCAATGGAGTTTACAGTTTGCTGAGATGACGTTTACGTGCATTTGTTTGAAAACAAAAAGCCATTCTATAAAACAAAATCAAAAGAACAAAACAAAATATCATCAGCTCCAAAAAGTAGGTCAAGGTCTTAGATGAAATCCGTACATTCAAAAAGACACAACTATGTCAAAATAGAATGTTTATTCTTCCGTAGATTAAGCTGTAAACTAGGTTTAAAGCATCTAGTGCATACTTATAGTTCATGAGAAAGTGATGCAAATGTAACAATTAAAGTTATCTGCCCTTTGCTTGGAGGGGGAAGGTCACATCCACATTTGCTTTTTGACACATTGTGATGTACTACCCAAGAAACAACTATAAAGAAGTTTGAATGGTCTAATGCATAAAGTTTGTGAGAAAGTGATCTAAACGCAAATAATGACAGTAAACATTATTAAGTAATCTGCCCCTTGCTTGGAGGGTAAAGGTCAGATCCACATTTTTTTTTTTGTCACTTTGCAATGTACCACTCCAGAAACAACTAAATGCAGAGTTTATAAGGTCTAGTGCATATAGTTTGTAAAAAAGTGACCTAAACAAAAAGTGAAAGATAAAAATTAAAAGGTTATCTGCACTTTTCTTGGAGGGTCAAGGTCACTTCCACATATACTTTGTAACGTTGCAATGTACCACCCAAGATACAACTATATGCAAAGTTTCAAAGGTCTAGTGCGTACAGTTTGTGAAAGAGTGACCTAAACGCAAAAGTTGAAGGTAAATGTTATTAAGTTTTCTGTCCTTTGCTTGGAGGGTCAAGGTCACTCCCACATTTGCTTTGTAACGTTGCGATGTATCACCCAATATACAACTATAAGCAAAATTTGAAAGGTCTAAAGCATAAAGTTTGGGAAAAAATGACCTAAACGCAAAACTTGAATGTTGACGCCTTCGCCGCCGCCGCCGCCGCCGCCGCCGCCGCCGGAAAAGCCACACCTATATCTCTTTTTTTCTTCGAAAAGGCGAGATAACAACAACAACTTCAATAAACTTTCTTTTAAACCATTTATTAAACAACATCCATGTTCCGAAAATATCATTACTAATTGCCTGACACAGAACCTCTTTCGATCCAAAGTAAATAAAACATGTACTATAAATTAACAAAGAGAAAAACTGCATCATTATATCGACGAAATAAATGTGGATGGTAAAACATACTATATTACGAAAAACAAAACAAATACGGATATGTGGTTCCAGTTTGAAATTGTTTTCAGCATAACTGGTCAGAACATTTGCATTTAAAAGTATTCCTGGAAAATGATCAACACTATGGAAAATGCATGCAACTAGTTATTTACGTATCACCAACTTTATTATACAGGTGCGTGACAGTAGACATAGTGCAACTGTTGGCTATGTTCCATGCCGTTTCATTGAATAATACGCACTGCCAGGTTATTGTTTGTGCAACATTACTGCACCTTTTCCCCCCAAATGACAGCCTATATTGATATAGTTTAAAATCAAACATCAATACATGTTGAAACTAGCATTGAACATCAAACAGGCATTAATTACTGAATATGTCAGCACGTGATACGACCATTTGCAAAACATCTTAAACCGTAGCAATTAAAAGTAACGGATATGTCACGTTCTCTTTAAAGTTGGGAGACATTTCACATTTAAACGAATATACACATAAATCATGCCTTGTTAGTAAAAGCAAGACAACAGTGATACAAAGTATCACAAGCCGGTCAGAATAGTTACGAAAGAAAACAGTTAGGGGAATGAATATGATAAAAAAAACGCAACAACTCATTGTATGTTAGGTTTTCCTTAAAAATGTATGAATGAATGGTGTTTTACGGCACGTCGACTCATAAATAGGTCCTATTGTACGCAAAAACTGATGAAAGATGAAGAAATGAAGTAGTAATTAAAAATTAATGTAAATATATAAAGATAAACTAAAATCTCATCTAAAAATGATAGTATAGTTTCATTCTAATCCATCTTTTCCATCAAAGTATTATTTTTTAAAATGTATTGACGTTGAAGTAAGCATGCCTAGAATGATTGAGGACTATGTTATCGCTACCCTTAAAGCAGCAAATACAGACTTTCTAATTCAAAAATGTCTAGAGATAGTAAATATTGAATTTATGAGCATGGTGATTGTTGTATATAATAAATAGTCAAGCATTTACATATTAAATTGATTTGATTGATAAATGTCAACACAGATATCGTGAATGTTGTCTATAATGAAGTAATGAAAGAGATTTTCAAAGAAATGTGTCTTGATCAACATAAACAAGACACATTGATGCTTTAAATTGATATTCCATCATACAGAGCTCTGGTTATAACCGATGAACCGATATTTGTTCACCAGACAATGTGCTGACTTGGTAAACATTTGAAACTGATCGGCTAATCTAAGATAAACAGGAAAAAGGGATTGTTCCCCCACAGAATATGCTTGATCCTAACTTAGACTTCCAATTGATATTATTTGTAGCCAATACAAACGTTACAGTGTTGTTATATGTTTCTCTTTTGACACGGGTTGTCTGGGTCACTGTAATTTGAGGGCATGTAAATATCAGGGTACGACGCTATACGATCAACACTTTATTGTGGTAAAATCAGAAGTGATACATATAGACAAAATATATCATGACATAGAATAAAACATTAATTTCAAATTAAAGCAATGGTTGATTATGAATTCAAGTGTTCTAGAAGATATTTAGAAATATAGCAAATTTGGGCAATTTGCAGAGAGTGCAAGCTTGGCAATGAGAGGGTAATTTTGATATTATTGAATATAGTGAAATAGTGAATATTTAAAATTTTATTTATTTAAATGTAACCAGGGTAAAAGTAAAAATAATACTGAAATCGAGACCCATTTCAAATACTTCAAGATTGCCGTCTGTCCCTTTAATAGGTAATTTTAATCATTGTGGCTGAGTAGCCTGAATGCTACATTTCATGTTTGATTTTTGTATCTACCTTTTTCATATTGTGTATTGAACCGAATTAGTAAATCGTCAGAGCAACGTTTAGTGTTGTAAGCCTTTCGTATATAGGTTTACCCGTTGCGTAGAGTTTTTGGGGCACCCGTATTAACTTAAATCGGCTTTATGTGTGTACTCAACCTCGCTATTTTCCTGTCTTTAGCGCCCTTATTAACAAGGCAGATGAAATAGATAAGTGCACCCACTTAAAAGGAAATATCTAACAATAATTTCATCATCCAGGTATTTTAGCAAACGATACAAATACATGCTGTTATAAAGATATATACAATAACAATGCCTAGAAATACCTAAGAGTATACCCAGAATTGTACTGAGCAGTACTTGTCATTGTTCATATAATATATTCGAGATATCAATATAAACAAGTTTGATATATGTATTCATATTTTAGAGAGGAATGCAAAATTGTATTTCAATATGTCAATATGCTGATTTTAAGAGAGAGAATCTCGTTTCAAGTCGAATTCATTTAACAATATTTAACCAAACATGCACATACTTGTGTAATAATCGTATTTTAGAGACGTTAACATCAACAAAGAAGCGGCATATCTTATATTTAAAAGCTTCTCGTGAGACTTGATATAATCAGACGATTGTCGGAACTGTTCTTCCTTTATATTAGGGTTGATCGCACGAACGTCTTAGCCGTGTCTTCGTAAACGAAGTCTGAATCATATTACTCCGCCTGATTGCGTTAGTCTGCTCATCTTCTTTGAACTCGAAGCAGAAAAGGATTAAACTAACAACCTTAAGTAACTATGTACTTTGCTATTAAATATGTTCGCACTAAATTAGAACGTTGCGTCTACGATTACGCGATGAAACGGTTGAAGTCATTACGCGTTCAAAGTAACACTTTTAACTTGTATTCGATTAAAGCGTTAACTTGAGTAAATCGTTTATCTTTTGTTGCAAATGTCAGTCGGAACAAGTGTGTCGAGCCATATATGGAACTTGATTGGATTAGATGCAATATGGGTAATATGATAACGGGTGCCAATCCTAACATAAATGCAGAGGCTCGTGCGTATAAACACATTAGAACCCTTACTCATGGTTACATTGGTAAATGTATTGCGCATTGGTACATGTAAGGCATATCTAGAAAGTGAGAAGAAAGGAAAACGAATGTATAGTTTCAGAAAAATGTCTAGTAGTCGCTCGTTACATTTATAAGTAATGGTTGTACGGAAATGTAATCTGACCCCGCTAATATGCTGCTGATGTTAAAGTAGCTATCCCATCAAATAACGACACAATTACAATACAAAACCGTTTATAAAAACTCTGTCCATGTGTTCAGTTTAAATACAAATGGATATGTGCCGATTAAAAGTATAGGTTTATTAACGGGTTTTTAAAATACCTGTGATTAAATATGAATATATGTAAAATGAATGATGAGTTGGTAACTCTTAGTTTTGGAGTTTGGCCCGGATGGTTCAAGTCTTTAGTAGTGTGTATTCAGAGTTTGGATTCTCAAAATATGTACGGTATATATATATACCTCGTCATTAGTAGGTTTAGAAACGGTGTACATATGTTGTAAAATTTGACTGTTGTTGGCGGGATAGCTATTATAACGTCAAAATGAATAACACAAGTTAAATCCAAATACTCGTGCATTGAAAAAATACATATATTTGACTATTAAAAATGCAACTAACAGTTAAAATTAATAACTTATAAAAAATTAATTGTTATATACTCATCAAATTAATTTAAGGATCACAAAATATATATGTAATTTTCAAACAGTCAGTATACGTGTTTATATACAGAGAGGATCTTACTTATTTCATATTAAATTCATTAAACGAATTGGATAAGCGTATAATAAATTCAAAAGTGAATAGACACGAATGTGAGATTGTATCACATAACTCCAAAAACGCCTCTTTAGCAACGGTCATTAGTAAAGCTGCCTATATAGAATGTCGTCTTACGAAAACGTCGTATGTTTTTATGATGACGTCATGTGTTTTTATGATGACGTCGTATGTTGACTCGGTCTTCTTCGTACGACGCCGAACAACGGAACTACTATTGATTCCGAAATCCTGTATGTTAACGGTTATGGAAATCGACAGGACAATTTCGATGGACTCCGAGCTGAACGGCAAAGACCGAGAGATGATTCTGCCTTAACTCTTAGCCCGCTATGAATGTATAATGAACTGTCCTTTCTTTGAATATGGACTATTTATGTTACAAAGGAGTGTTTTGATTAAATGACTGATTAGCAGCCAGACAGTGTAAACCCTGATCAGCCGGCCGATCTGGGTTTACACTGTCTGCAAAGGCTGTTGTAGTCGCCCTCGGCGGACTAAGTGTTAACATCATCCGTTTTAATCTATATGAGGCTTTGTCTTTGATACAAACTTGTTTTGTGATATAGAAGTACATTTTAATTGAAATATATGAAACTGTACAACGTATAGCAATAATGAATACATATATACAAGTAATTTTGCCATAATAATATCAAAGCTGCAGACATTCAAATGCATCAGTTTATGAAAATATTAAGAAATTTAACTAGGCACTAAAATCAAAACAATACTGGGCTTTCCAAAGTATATTAAAATTGAAACTAAGTTTTGGTTGAATCAAAAGAAGACATCCAAATCGCCTCCAGTCTCTTTTATGACGATATGTTAATTCTACTATAACACATTATTTTCTAGTCAATTTTAAATTTTATATTTTTCATTTTTAAAAATTCTACTTGTATCTTTATCAAGTATTCATATGATAGGTGCATGTAATGTTCTGTAATATTAACGCGTGTAACAACCTACGGTCATAACAGTTAAACATCCAGCGTTCAAACATATTTGTTACGTACTAAGATATCAAAAAGCAATTTCAAAATGTTTTTACACACTTCGGCAATGATCTTCTACTTGAATTCAGACGATCGTTATACCAAATGCCAATAGTTACATTTTTTTCCGAATTTGACTTCCACGTCAAATCAATTCTGAAAATATGACAATTCCTGAATAGTTCACTTATGACTGAAATGGATATTGTTGGGCTAGACACACCTAAAAGGGTAGGACAAAATGGATATATAAGGTCGAGTCATTACCTTTTATTATATATCATCGCGATCATTTAGTATAATTCATCTAAGATTAGGCGACGAACTTGTTCCGCCATTTATCTCAACAAAAGTAGACATAACGTTGAGCAGTAAATGTATCATTCAAGGACCACAGTCATAATAGTCGAGGTATGTGATATTACAAACACAAAAGGACTGAAAATAGAAGGGGCGTCCGTGGTCGAGTGATTAGTCTCTGACTAGAAGTCACTTACCCATCACCGTTGTGGGTTCGATCAGTCATGGGATTAGGAATATTTATGTAAGAAAGCTGTCCAGCCGGCTTATGGAACGTCGGTGGCTCTACAAAGTTCCCCGACGGTGCAAGAAAATTGCTCGGAGGGTCATCTGAGGTCTTGCTCCACAAATGAAAGCTGGAAAAGTCGTCATAGGACCTAGCTGTTGGTGCGACTATACAATTCAATTCAATTTAATCAAAACTGACAACAGGATGTACCGAATTGGAACGGTCAGTGGCACATCATGCAGTCAATCAAAACCACGCATATTTTTAAGTTGTTCGTATGCTACTTTTAAAAGTGACGTATGTATTGCTGCATTTGTGCAACATGTTATTATAATTATATTGACTGTAAAAATTTAGAGTATTTCACCTTTCATAATCCTTTTCATACTCTTTTTTTACTACTTTATGATTTATATTTTTCGCATTTCGGGTACTCACTGTTTTAAGAATAGTATGTTTTCCTATGGTCACCTTATTAGTTAAAATGCTGAATTAACATACATTAATATAAATATAACTCATAGTTGATAGTGCTAACTCTTTCTTGTTTTAGTACAATTCCACTTAGTAACTAGTCGATTTTACGGGAGTACCGATGCAGTAACATTTTTAGCAAAAGTATTTTGAAGAAGAACAATACTCTTGTCTCTAATAAGGTTTTGCGGTAGAGTTGTAGTCTCGATCATCCAGACCTCTCGCGAGACTTCTCTCAAAGAAGTCTAAACGATGGTCTGGAGTAAAGCTTCTTTAAAAATGTTGACATCAAAACGAGGTGTGGACAAAAAAAAATCACCGGCCTCTGATTGGTCAACTTCCGTTAGTTACGGAAATCCGTGGGAATCACCCCCTACGTCACGACGGCCTCAAAAAATACGTGGCGTTACGCGCAATGTTGTGCAATAAAATTATTTCAAACATAGTCAGCGGATCACGATTAATGCTAAAAATTAAATTTTAAACATCATTTTGTAAGATTATATTATGTTTTAGAGAAACTACAATAAAACGAAGTTTATTGTATATTTAATAAGAACGTACACACATCCCATTCAACGTGCACTTTGATGTTGCAATCAAAATGACGTCATGTCGCAGTCAGTTTTGACGGTTGGCGCCGTCTATCGGTCAACATTTTTAAAGAACAGTGAGTCCAGACGCTCGCTAGCGCTCGCAGCCAGCTTGAGTGTGTCTGGATAATAGAGACTAGTAGAGTTGAAGAAATAAATACTGAAAAGGAGATCACTTGGAAGCTACAAACACAAACAAGATAGAAAACTAACATGCTTCGTTTTATTGGGTCTGTTCAAGAGAGGTAATATACTGGTCAACATCTCTCACACCCACTAGCACCGACTTATGCGGCATTCTACGTTAAAGCCACTCGAACTGTGCTTGATCATCCCAAAGTACCAGAAAGTAATAACACTACTGATTTGTAGTAGGGGCGACTTTGACAGCCGCCACACAGCATTTTATAAAGGATAGAGTTAATGTCAATACATACTGAAAAGGGGATCGCCTGAAAACAATAAACACAAGTATCAGTCTCCGTCTTTAATAGTTTGTTGTGTTTGTTTGTATGATGTTTTACGTCATTTTCAACACATGTAAGGTTATATACGACAGTCGATTGTTTTGTTATGGGGGCAGACATCCACTCTTTCTGGGTAGAACCAGCACTGTACACCTCCCGCCATCCGTAAGAATCAACACTTCCTCACTTACAAGTCGAGCTCCCAGTGGGATTCGAACCCGCATCGGTGAGGAGCGAAGGTTTACAACGCAACGTCGTTAACCATTCGGCCAAGGAGACGCTCGCCGTCTTTAATAGATAGTAAATTCATTCCAGAATGCAATATCATCAGTCTGAATTCAATTAAAATCGTATGATTTTAAAATATTCAATAAAAAAGTATGCATTTAAGCATGTATGGTTCGTGAACAAATACATGTAAAATGACTTGTATAATTAAAATAAGATCTTTAAATGGCGTCGAACTACGTGATGGTCACAATGGAAAGTTAGCATGTTGTATATGTAAATACGAACATTCTAACAATCAATTGATATATATCCCACTTTGGTAAAGACGAAATTGCAAATCAATTCAAATAATTATGTCAAGTCTTAACATTTTCAATGCGCCTACGGGATAATAAAACGTGTGAACACTATCGTCATCTTCCTGATGTACGACACGTTATAATTTAATGGCAATCGACTAATTATCACCACTCGCCATCGAGGATGTAAGATCTAGATTAGAGCAAGCTATCCATCAAAGTAAATAGCCGCTTCCGTTACATGATGATAGCATTCATGAATCAATAACGAGTCGTCGTATATATCCACTGCATCTCTAGCAAGATAACCTATAAAGATCTAGTACTCATGTACATAATGTCAAAATATCTTTGAAGATTAACAAAAAAAGTAGATGTAGCATGCAGGGCCAATAATCAATCAAAAACACGTATCGAAATAAACAACTATTACAAGTATCAGTTCGTATAAGAGGCAAGGTATGTGACATCACGATCATTAAGGTGACATTACGATCATTAAGGTGACATCACAAACATTAAGTTGACATCTCAAACATTAAGGTGACATCACGATCATTAAGGTGACATCACAAACATTAAGTTGACATCTCAAACATTAAGGTGACATCACAAATTAAGGTGACATCACAAACATTAAGGTGACATCACAAAATATAAGGTGACATCACAAACATTAATGTGAGTTAGGTAAAGTACCTTTGGCACTATTACGCAAGGAACGAATCTTGAAATTTTGGTTTAAAATTATGAAATCGCCCAATTCACTAATGTATAAGGTATTACAGAATCAAATACAATATAAGGATAATGAATCTTGGGCGACTCATGTCGAACGTCTTCTTAATGATCTTGGATTAAGTTTTTTATGGAATAACGAAACTATTACAAAGCTACAACTAACTCATATCATAGAAAGGCTCTATGACCAACATTTGCAGGAATGGTTCGCTACCTTAACTTCTTCCCCCAAACTATCTACTTATAAATAATTAAAACAAACTTTGGATGTGAAAAATATATTAATTGTGTCCAAAAAAATAAGCACATGATAGCACTAACTGGATTAAGATGTTCAGCTCATAAATTGGCTATTGAAGAGGGTAGATTTAGATATATAGAGAGGGATCAAAGAAAGTGTACTTTTTGCAATATAATTGTTGTTGAAGATGAATATCACTTTACTTTAGCTTGTCCGTGTTATAGAGAAATAAGAATAGAATGTTTACCTAGATACTACTGTAGCTGGCCTAGTTTACAAAAGTTTAAATCGTTGTTATCGACGGATATATCTAAATTATTGAATAGGCTAGCCAAATATATTTGTCTTGCGAATACCAAACGTGAGAGCTTAATTGCAACCGAATAAATATATACTTTTAAAAAATGCGCAGGTGCAGATTTTGTAAGTGTTTTATTATTAGTATTATTATATTGTATTGTATAACTGTTCTAATAATGTAGTGACCAACAACCCAACACTGTTTTCATAATGCCTTATGTTTACAATGCAAATATGTGTTATGGTATTGGTATTCGTGAAGCTCGTGCTATCACACTTTAGATTATCTATATAGGTCATAGGTGGATCATGTACTATACATAATATTTAATAGTGTTTCGAGCCATACCAGTGAAGTGTGAACAACTTGTATGCTATAATTACTTTCAATAATGTATACGTGTTTATCCTTAAATTTGTTTACTCATACCTAAATATTTCTCATACTCTTCTCCAGAACATGTTTTAATATATGTGTGTATTTGTATTTAGTATGTCTTGTATGTATTACCGCCTCAATGCTGATAGCGATAGACATTGTAAAATGTTTATGCTTTAATAAAAATTGAATTGAATTGAATGTGACATCACAAACATTAAGGTGATATCACAACCATTAAGGTGGCATCACAGACATTAAGGTGACATTACAAACAATAAGGTGACATCACAAACAATAAGGTGACATCACAAACATTATGGTGACCACACACATTAAGGTGACATCACAAACAATAAGATGACATCACACACGTTAAGGTGACATCATAAATAATAACTATAAGGTGACATCACAAACATTAATGTGACATCACACACATTAAGGTGATATCACAAACATTAAGATGACATCACAAACAATAAGGTGACATCACAAACATTAAGGTGACCACACACATTAATGTGACATCACAAACAGTAAGATGACATCACAAACATTAAGGTGACATCACAAACATTAAGGTGACATCACAAACAATAAGATGACATCACAAACATTAAGATGACATCACAAACAATAAGGGGTTTGCAAAAAAAAGTGGTAAATAAGGGTGAACATGTTTTTTGATGTATATATTACGTCAATCTTCGTTTTCTTCTTCCTTGTTGATTCGTCTTGGTCACTAGTTGTAAAATGGTTGTAAATGCGTTTGTTAAAAAAACAAAACATGTGTATGTTTGGCTTCAGTAAACACGTTGAAAAAAAGAAAGAAAGAAAAGTCGGCAGATGTATATACAGCATAAAGTTGGCAATAACAAGTGGTAAATAAGGGTGACATTTTAAAATTTATAACCTCAATCTTGTTTTTCTTGTTCCTTGTTGAGGTCGTCTTAGTCAGTATTAAAAAAAAGAATTGTTTTTTTCTATAAAGGCGATTTTGGTAAGAAACAACGTCAAAAACAATGACACCGACTACTACAGAATGGACAGCTGAAAATGACTAAGTATCAGTATACATTCCACACGTCTAAATTCATCGTGTCATGACTTCTAACACAAACGGACCTTTCCAACTGCATATCTATCTGTAATATAACAAAATTTAAAATTGCCATGACAAAATTAAGAGTATCCTCGCACAGACTAGAAATAGAAGCAGGACGTTAGAATAAACCTAATAGAATTCCGGTAAATGAGAGAAAATGTAAATTGTGTAATATCCTAGAAGACGAGTTTCATTTTATGTTAGAATGTCCTATATACTCGGAGTTTAGAAAACAATATATCAAAAACTAATATTGGGATAGGCCAAATATGCAAAAACTTATTTTGTTAATTAACTCAGAATGTCAAAAAGAAATTAGAAACGTGGCTATTTTTGTTTACAAATCTTTTAATAAACGAAATGAATGTTTGTTTGTAAATAATTGATTTAATTTCACAAACTTGTCTGTTGGTAGTAACTACATGTTTAAATTAAGCAAATCTGACCTGTATGTTGTGTACAACTGTCATGGCTAAAAGCCTTCTCCACGCAAATGAAAGGAATTATTATTAACAACATATATATATAATGTTATCATAACAAATAATGATATATGCCTAGTGCATTTGTTAAATTAATTAGTTGGGAATATTGTATATTTTGACTGTCAGTCATATGTGTTGTTAATAAAAATGTATATCCTCATGGGCTATTTGCCTAATGGAATTTTGATAATAAACTTGTTCAAACTTGTTCAAACTTATCTATCAGTTGACGCCTGTCAAGTCCTAACATGTTGCAAGCAAACTTGGGCAACATTCAATTAGAGGCCCTCAACCACTACACGGATTAGGGCAATCTACAACAGGAAATTGTGCTGTTAATATTAGTCCGATTGTGTGTTTGTGACATAGTCTGATTGTGTGTTTGTGACATAGCTGTAGCTGTACATATCAATTGCGTGAATTTAAATTAAGTAATTGACTGACATTGATCCACTGGAATATTGGCAACTCTGTCTAAATCTATTTGTGTTTACTCTTTCTTTAAACTATTTGATATCCTTTTATAACGAGTATTCTAGATCTCACTATGTGATAACAAACATATAGACAATCAATAACGTTTCGTATTATAACGTTAACTTTGGTTTAAGGTGTCGCATTATTTGTAAGGCGAACGCATTTACAGCCGCGTAACGTAGCGACGTCATGTAAACAACAAAACGACGTCATGATTTCTCGTACAACATGTACAAAGTTCCGCCGTATATAAGGTAAATTGACAACATTAAAGTTAAACTATCACGTCGTAGGTTTGTAATGTGATAAACAGAATCTTACATTCGTGACTGTGTATTATTGACTTTAATAAACTCCATGGATAAAAAGAGCAGAGCCTCGTATCCTATCATTTATCCAACTCGTTTATTAAAATAAATAATACACTAATACGTCACTCATTCAAGATCTTCTATAGAGTGCGTGGTCCTGTGGTTGAGCGCCGAACTCCAGATCGAGAGGTCGTGGGTTCGATCCTCCGTCGCGGCCACGTTATTTATCCTTGATTAAGATGATTAATCCGCATTGCTTAGTACTGGTTCTATCCAGGTCGCCATCGAGAGTGATTAATCTAAGTTGCAAGAACTTGTTTCGCAATCGATGTAAAATAAATATGTTTAAAACAATTTAAGATCTTCTATATAACATTTTAAACTGCTATTTATTCTACACAGTTGGTTTATTACATTGAACGTCTTGTGAGGTAATATAGTGCATTAATTGGACAATGTCGGACACATCATCAGGTCTTTAACTCGGTTCATATGCTCCGCGCATGTTTAACCTATATCGTTTGGCAGACATATTATCTATTGTATAATTTGCTATGTATTGGGTTTACTTATCACCTATAGCAACAAGTAAATAACATATTAGCTGAAAATGTGTTCGCAGAAAGTGGTGTCATAGCAAAATCAACGTCTTTAGCATTCACTCCTGGTCTATACAAGTAGTGTATGTTCACAAAGCATCCACATACGTTCTAAGAAGTGGAATCTCATTAAATATACTGAAAAGAATAAGAAACGCAGAATGGGTATTTCCTCTGTATATTGTATTTTTAAGCGAAACTTCAACATTTATGAATTTCGTGGAACAAAGGATATTTTGACTAAAATGTCTACTACATGACATATTCGTCCTTTCTTTAATTAGTTGTAGCCCCTCTTTTGTACAAAATATGGGATATATCTGGAATATTGCGTGGAATTAGGTGTATATAATGTGTAGTATAGGCAATTTTTTGATTATGCGTTTCTTTTTCCTTTTAGTATATACACTGAACAAAATTTCTAAGTATCAACTTTTGTATCTTAACTAATTTTCTTATTTTAAATATATTTAAAATAAATATATGATAAGTATTTTGTTATTACCCATAGTTTGTAAAACATTTATTTTTAGTTTAAATTGTTACATCTTTTGAGAGTTACCCTCCCTTTATATGAAAACATGAAATGTGCTGATAAAACACATAACATGAGTCAAAGATCTCTTAAAGATATAAAATTCTCAAAATTGGTATGAAATAATAGAAAAAAACATAAAAATTTGACCCAATTATTGCAGATTTTTCGTCTATAAAAAAATGAAATATTTATAAACTTAAATTACCTCCCTTTAAAATTGAATATTGTTTGAAATTCAAGTAACTGTAATTCAGCGTTAACATTAAATATTTCGAAAAATTATTTTGCAAACGCATTTGTTGTGGTAATGCATGCTAGTAAAACATGATGTCAAAATAATTCTAACTGGCATATCTTAGAATTAGAAACATCGAAAGCTTCACTAATTCGAAGTACTTAATAAAATCCTATATACCCAGTTGTATAAGTGTTATAACTTATTTCTAAGAAAACACATTGACTTAAAAGTTTTAAAATATGTTCATGCTATCAGAGCAGACGATGTACACTCGTTATTTTGCAGTTTTACAGTATCTCTAATCAAGCTCAAAATACACAAAACAATGAGAATATTATTGACATATTCTTAGGTAGGTACTGAGCAATTTGGTTTAGTGTATTCTAGGGTATTCCAAACAATGCATACATTGTATTTACATGTTTCAAACAATATTACAATGTAATAAATAAGTATGATATATACATGTTAACAATAATTCTTACAAGTATAGATATTAACGCTAAACGGAGAAACTAATCAACTGTTTGACACTGGAAAAAAACACAGTTCACCGATTTGTTTGACAGATTGGTTTTATTGCTATATATGTCACCAATGTTAAAGGAAGCCATTCAGACCTATAATACTGGTAAATTACATTGGTTGACACGTTGATGGCTCGCAGGCAAATAAAAAAAGATCTCGATGACGAAATAATTAGATTCACAGTTGAAGAAACGCCACTCGTAATGTTTGCGTACACGACTGATTGATTTTACTGTCTCATGCCATTAAAAGTGAGGGTCTGGACGATTTGTATCGTACATATACTGAAGCGAAAAAGAAACGCAACACGGGAATTTTCGCTATATATTGTATATACTGCACACTTAATTCCACATAATATTCCAAAGAAATCCCAAGATGTTTTGTAAAAACGAAAGTTGCAGTTAGTTAGAGAAAGGACTCAACTGTGATGTTGTAGAAGTTTTAATAAAAGTACACGTTGTAACAAGAAATTCATAAATGTTGAAGTTCATCTTTGAATTTGAGCCATTTTAGTACTGTATAAAATTTAACGTAAAGAGTTTGCAAAATTGTGCATCCTAAGTTTGCTCACATGCTTGAGACAAACGCGTACTCTGTCAATAATGTAACTTTGAAGGAATATTATTTCCTGTGCTATGTGTTGTTTTAGTATTTTTTTCCGTCTTACGTAGCCATGTACCATTCGATTAACAGCAGCTATCAGTCAGCATATTGTACAAACAATATATATCGGAAATTCCCAAGTTGCGCTTCTTTTTCGTTTCAGTATATTCATGTACAAACTGAAAAAATAACTTTGTACCCGAGTGATTGATCTTACTGTCAAACCCCATTAAACATGTGGGTCGAAATGATTTATATAGCATATATTCGTGTATACACTTGGAAACAATTTAACTTATTTTATATAAATGCCTGATCAAATTAACGTTTCCTGGTTGTATATATCCTAATGTGCATGAAGAAATGCGAGCTGTCAGAAGCGAATTTAAAAGTCGAACAATAAATATAGCATCTTTTGGATGGATTGTCAGTGGCAAAAAATAACCGCTGCCGTGTGGGGTGTGGGTGTGGGCCTGTTAAGCCGGGTTTTAGGATGCACTAACCCTCACAATAACCCAGTGTCATACCAATTAAACGGAACAGTGCACATTTAGACATTTCCACCATGCGCTTGGATGAACGTCATACGCTTCATTTGAGTGCTAATTTACTCCAAATCGAGAACCTCGGCTTTTATTATCAATGAGCTAAATACAATGCAAGCTGTTTTCTATTTAATGTTAAATTTAGCACCACCTTATCAATTCTGGGTATCAAGTGTTGCGTACTTGAAGTTTAGAGACATACATGTCCATAGCTTGAAGCTACATGCATACATATAATCGCTATAATGTGTATATAACATTTAATGTGGATACGGGCTTGTCTTTAGGGCTACATACATCTAACCGGCGAAGGTTAACTTCCTACCGGAGGCATGCCTGTCTTATTTTTATCTTTGTTTAAGGTTGCTGTCCCAATACGAAACCTATATGTGTTAATTGGACGTAACTCACCCACCCACCCCAACTCCCAACGCATTCGTGTGTTCTTTCAGAATAAAATTGTGTTGTATTTCACCACATAATTATGTGGCAGAATACCAAGAACCAGCGTAAAGAACACCTCAATTAATATAAAGCGGCTTACTACTCTAGTTACATGTTTAAATATGATGTTAGCTTATTAACACTATTGGACATACTAAAGCGTCACAGAGGTTTTGGAGTTTCGTAATCCGACATATAAAAGTAACCTGCTGACAAGCAAACGTTGATCCTTCCTCACAAAATGGTGGCCAGGAAGTGCAGTCGTTAGTAATGTCGCTTCTCACCAATGCAAGGCGAATTTGATTCCCCGTCTCGGTGAGTGATTACGGTTCTTGCATGCCGCTCGGACACGTGTTGTTCCGCGATTTCCTCCGAAATCAGCACCGCGGTTATGCTGTATATAAAGTTGTATACCTTCTTTTGTGATCGAGGTAATAACATATATACTTATCTTCAGGTCAGCCTGACCCCGTATTAAAATATATACTTATCTTCAGATCAGCCTCCCCGTAAGTCTATTATTAAACACAAAATGTTGATCCATCGCCTTTTTTTTACCTGTGGCTAAGACATTGACCCAACGTAAGACAAACACCACTGGTCAAATGTAAGGAATATAGATTATTGTATTTGCTTTACTTCGGTTGATGTTAACGCATGTATACTGCATGTAATTGCGTCACGTGCATGTGAACGCACGAATACGTTGAGTTTCTCGTATAGTCACGACTATTGATTTAACGGGCGGCAGGATACACACACTGATATTTATGGTTTCTAGAAATGTTAACGTTCGAAGTATGTCAAGTAAATTTGATTTTCATATATAAGAACACGTTCTAAATGGTTTGTGGCCCTTTTTATTAGCTTTTTTATGTCTAAGAAATTGTATGTGTTTAGGCAGGAGAATTAGCATAGATCTCTGAATTGAAAACAGGTAATGGCAAAATATGACATAAGTGAAGCATTTGGATTTATCTTTTAATGAATATACATTCTGAGGATGACTCTTTTTTACTTTATATCTATAAAACCTTATCTATCAAATAATTTACCGTTCTGAGCGAGAAGCCAGAAAACTAAGCGCATCGCCATTAACTAGCACGTTTTTTATTGGCTGTCTGTCTTTATATTTATTTTTCACTTCGTCAAGTACTTAAGTCGAATGTCGGTATGTTATTTAATGTGTTGTAGACATGGTGATAACAGAAAGGCAATGAAACCTCAGCAAATCGAAATGCGTCAATAAGTGTCAGCATCTAGCTTAGCAGCTAGCAACTATCCCGTTACTATCATCTAAAAAGTCCCTCGTCAGTATTCAAATAATTAGATCTGCAAATGTAGGGATGCCGCGAGTTTTAAAAATATCAAGGATGTCGTGTGTCCGTGTAAACATTGAATAACAAGTACATGGATATAACGTGAATCGTATACCGTCATGATAAATCATTACTTTCAGCTTGGTGTTTATGTAAATTTCAAATTACAGATCATCTTAAAAACACCTTTCTTTATAAACAAACTACAAAAAAACGTCGTTTCCTATTTCACTGAGTGCCAGCATGCTTCTTAATTGTAGTAAACTGACTTCCTTGAGCACTGCATTAATGGAAACATGATAACTGAAATTTAGATGGATAGGTAGCCGAACACATGAACACTGTTTTTACAATGCCTTATGTTTACAATGCAAATATGTATTATGGTATTGGTATTCGTGAAGCTCGTGCAATCACACTATAGAGTTATCTATATAGGTCATAGCTGATCATGTACTTTACATAATATTTATTTGTGTTTCGAGCTATACCAGTGCAGTGTGAACAACATGTATGCTATAATTACGTTCAATAATATATACGTGTTTATCCTTAAAACTGTTTACTCATACCTAAATATTTATCATGCTCTTCTCCAGAACATGTTTTAATATATGTGTGTATTTGTATTTAGCATGTATTGTATGTATACCGCCTCAGTGGTGATGGCGATGTACATTGTAAAATGTGTATGCCTTAATAAAAATTGAATTGAATTTAAAAATTATAAAACATTATAACATTTATGTTTTTATTTGAACATTTTAGGGCCATATCAGTTGACTACTTATCTCACACTGATGCTATTCCTTAACATTACGTGGTCCGAGTATTAACTTTCATACCCCTTCCAACACCTTCTCCAAGAAGCGAAAACGGGCTTGGCTGGGGTATGAAATAAAACCTCTTCTTAAAAAGTGTGTATATTGTAAAATTAAAACATTTAACAGGTACTTTTATAGAGGTTATGGCATTTTTTCAGTAAAAAATGTAAACATGTTTTATTGTCGAAGTAATAAAATCCTGGAAATGGAATTAAAGAGGGAACTCGTAATGAAACAGTTGCATTCAGTTCAGACATACCTCCAATTTAAAATACATGTAGACGGTAGTGATCTGATGTATTTCATTGCATGTAATACATATATGGCGACGCATTACCTCAATACCAATGTATTATCTTATCCTTATCATTAGCACTATTTTACATGTATTATACATGTTTTAAGAAATTAAAAAAGAACGTTAGCACTTAATCTGAAAAAGGGTGTTTTGACGTTAAAAAAACATATTTGTCACTGTCCGCTCCAAGGTGGTACCCATGTGGTCAATCCGTTTATATACTTGGTAAAAAAAGTTTTGGACCAGGGTATATAAAGTCATATAAAAATAAAACTAGTGGACAAAATTTTAGTATCTTTTTTTAGTAACCAAGGTCTACCCTACCCGGTTAATTTAGTACCAGAAACAGTAAATTCCAAACAAGATTTGATTTTAAAAAAATATCGCAAACACACAAAGGGTCCGTAAAAAATGTTGCAAAGTCCATAAAAAGTAACAGTTACGGACACATTCGAGTAACCAATATTTTTTTTTTTTTCGCAAACTTTCATTGTAAACGATAATTATTGTTGATTGTTGATCTATTGTGAATTACCAACTGAGATAATAAGGATTATGGTCGAATGTCTTGGTTCTGCGATCATTGTACGGGTTCGAACACTGCCATGGTCCAAAACTTCTTTTACAGAGTATATTACAATTGCGACGCGATGTAAGAATAATTTGTCAAATTTTAGTAACAGTGACCTTGACACCATTGACCCAAACTGCAGTGACCTTGACACCATTGACCCAAACTGCAATCCCAAGCTATACTTTGCATCTATGAAATTCAATGTTACATTCCTTTTCAACCTTTGAATTTACTGTTTCCGTCATATGTAATGTAAACTGGAATATCAACAATGTGGTTAAGACACATACCTATTGATTCGTTTCCAATTTCAATATTTGGCATACTAGCTTTATAGTTACAAGAAAAGGCTTGTTGATTTTTCAAATATTTCGTATTGTGACTTTTGTCCAAAAGGAACGGTGTCCATGTTGATAAATGGAGTTCAATGGAAATTAACATGTCCCGAGCATGTGCGATGACTGGACTACCTCTTGGGTCTCTATGATTGTACCTACCGAAACCCCAACTAAGAGAGGTGGGTGCATGAACTTTCGTCCCTCGGGTTTTCTTTTCGTACCCTAGATTGGTTTTCTCTTTAGCTGCAACTACTATGGTTGTTCAGTACGATTCTGGATACATTCTGAGATGTTTGTTATTTTGTATGTGTTTCTTTAGTTAGTTTCTCTGGATTTGGAGTTTATTGTTAGAGAATTCCTTTTGATGGAATGTAGTTTTGTTTACACGGTCTTGTCTATTTGGGCGCTGAAGACAGGATAATAGCAAGGATTGTGCGCATATAAAATCGATTCAAGCTAACCAGTAGGCCTTATTGCCTACTGACTGTTCCAAGTCGGTAACCCTGTCTTCACCACCCTTTCTGCTGTTTTTTTTGTCTCTTTCATTGTATTGTCAAGTCCTTGTTTGCAGTACAGTGTGGACCTACGATGCCATTGCGTTCATATCTCATTTTTACATCAAAAACTTATGACACATTTTACTTATTAATGGTATGAATTAATATATATACATTATCTCAAATAAAAGAAACGCGTGATTGTTTTACTTTTTTCCAACTTATGTTAAATTAATGCGTTTTAGTTCTTGTCCCGTTTTATTAAGTTGACAGTAGGGTATGTGTGAGGTTTGTTGCACCCTAGAACCTGGTTTAAACCCGAAGTGGCCTTTTTTTGCCACTGACCGTTCCAAGGCCTATTATTTATCTTTAAATTTGTTTCTGTGTGTGTTTGTGGTTAACTGTCGTCCTTGAATGCTGCTTTTCCTGTTAGAGTGTTGTATCTATATTTGCTATATATAGGCTCTTGTTTATTATCTGACACGATAAACATTGATAGTTTTACAACGGCTGGGAAAACAGTGGAAACTTCTTTTTATTTACATACTTTTTAAATGATACAATGTAGCTGGATTACATTAACCTTCTCAGCTGTATTTTGCTTACTGATTGCTACATGTTTTTCTTTTTTAGTGTGTGCGTGCGTATTTCTTTCTGTTTCTATTATTAAACACGTATTTCTTTGCGTTTTTTAACTATATATTGATATAACTATTTTGTTGAAATCTGCGTATTTGGAAAGGACCGAAACTGTTGATGTATTAACTCTTGGTCCAATCAAATTGTAAATGTTATTTATTAATGTAATTGTAACATGTATTTATGTAAATAACATCAAGCAATAACATTTTATTAAAGTAAACATGTATTTGGGTCAAAAACAGCCTCATGCTCAGAGTGTGTATTAGTTATAGTGTGTTTTAGTAGAATAGCTTTTACGATTATTAGGAACAGTGTGGCCATACATTGTGTATTTGTCTTAAGATAAGCATTGTGCTTGCGTAGTATGTTATCACTTGATGACATTGAATCCGCCACATAAAGGATCAAAACTAATTCCAGCAGTTATGTCAACGTTACTTTTGCATGGGTGAAAGCTTTAGGAACAAAGGGAGCTCACGGTTCAAATACCGCGGTGGCGATTCGAATCAATAACCTTCGGGAGACAGTAAGCCTAGCTAGTCATAACATCTATGATAACGAAGCTCAGTTTCAGAATATTGCACCTTGATATATATATATCATTACCATTTTCTAGCGCTTTCTATGGATGCGCATCTGGCTCTTTGTGGGCGTCCAGGGGTCCGATTTAAATTTAAGAATATAAGAATCCATCATGAGTATCCATGTGAGATAGGGAAATCTCACCCGAGAGGTCAGAGTTGTAACCAGGGACGAGGCTCTTCCGAACTCATGGTTGCAATTCTGATCCCGAGGGTGAGATTTACCTATCTCACATGGATAAACTCATGATGGATTATTGTTCTCCAATTATGCGCTTAGTACAGGCATACCTCAATGACTGTATTTGATTTTACGCTAGAATAAGGCGACGTCACCAACGTGACGTCATGACATTTCATGTAAGAGTCACATGTCCTGTGAGATTATAAGAATCCATCATGAGTATCCATGTGCGATAGGTAAATCTCACCCGTGGGTCAGAATTGTAACCAGGGACGAGGCTCTGCCGAGTTCCTGGTTGCAATTCTGATCCCGAGGGTGAAATTTACCTATCTCACATGGATAAACTCATGGTGGATTCTTTTTCTTGCATATCAATGACATTTTGTGCATCGACGTCACCAATAACTAACATTTTAATGTTTTTAACACAAGGACGTCATGCATCTGTTCACGTTATTGACGTCATTATTGTTGCGCGTGAATTTTATCTCGACCCTAGGGTGAGATGGAAATATCTAGCCCCGGTAAAATGACAGATTTCCTTGTCCGGTATGCAAGAATATAAGAATCCATCATGAGTATCCATGTGAGATAGGGAAATCTCACTCGAGGGTCAGAATTGTAACCATGGACTAGGCTCTGCCGAGTTCCTGGTTGCAGTTCTGATCCCGAGGGTGATATTTACCTATCTCACATGGATAAACTCATGGTGGATTCTTTTTCTTGCATATCAATGACATTCTGTGCATCGACGTCACCAATAACTAACATTTTAATGTTTTTTAACACAATGACGTCATGCATCTGTTCACGTTATTGACGTCATTATTATTGCGCGTGAATTTTATCTCGACCCTGGGTGAGATGGAAATATCTAGCCCCGGTAAAATGACGGATATGCAAGAAAGCGTGGTTTATTGTCGCAATATCCGTTATAAAATCCTGCTAATATAAGAGTTTCCATCGCTTAATGGAATTAAGACGGGACCAAGTAATGGTTACGACCATTTCCATTCCATATCTATGGTAAATGTTCAATGATAAGATCGCAACAATGCGTTGTTTATACCATGTAATATGTAATATGTCATATTGTCGGAATTTGGTACAATGAATTATTTGTAGAATCTTTTGGAATGAAACGGATGTAATTATGGTTATCACAAAGAGTAATACGACATGAAGCTGGCTAACGAGAACTTACTTTTGTAAATTTAAACTTTAATACAAGAAAACAAACAGTCAACAATCATGACAAAATAATAATGTTTTGAAACTTGGATGTACCGTTAACTATATGTATATTTACGTGTGTGTTCAAAAAGTACAACAAACGGCATGTTTAATTGCTTAGGTTTAAACGAATTTGAACAGCAGTTCAATATATGTATTAATATCAATATCAGTAGTGTTATTGTTACTGGTCCTTTGGGATCAACGAGCCCAATATAGTTGGCTTTGTGGTAGAATACCGCTTAAGCCGGTGCTACGCGGAGTGAGAGGTGTTGCTTCTAAAATTACCTCTCATGATCAGACTCAATAAAATGGAGTCTACTGTTTTCTTCTCTTGGTTGTTTCTGTTGCTTCCAGAGGATATACCTTCTCAGTATTCTTTACATAAAGATGTATCCAACCTAGCATTCTCTTGCCATTATAAGCATAATAAAACGCGCGAACAGTATCGTCGTTCACCGAACTTAATACATTTTATCATCTAATAGCGGGCGAATAATTAGCACCAATAGCCTTGGAGGATGTAAGTTCTAAAAATGAGCGAGCTATCCATTAAAACATAAATAACCACTTCCGTTAAATGATGATGGCGGTATTGAATCAATATCGCGTTATCTTATATTATATGTCCATTACATTTCTAGCAAGGCACGTAGGAGATATATAAACTACATTGTTATTGAGTAATATACCAAATGTGATATTCAGAATTTATATCAACTATTCTAATACACCCGCACTATATAGCCTAGTTTAAAATATCTCGTTATATTGAACGATATATCACTGTAATTTTTGCAACGTTAGGAGAATAAGCATTGCGCACTGCGCATTGTGTATTGTAACGTATGCAACGTTAGGAGAGTAAGCAAAGCAATGCGAACGATTTCAGATGTGTGCGTTATTTTCACATTTTAGGGGTATTAGAATAGAAATAGAACATCGTTTACGGTGAATTATCTCTAATATATCACGGTTTGTCGTTCAATGGTAAACAGCCGTACTGCACATATCTAACTGTGATCGTTTCACAATACTTAAAAACATCGTTTACGGTGAACTATCGTGTAATATATCACAGTTTGGAGTTCAACTGTAAACACTGGCGAGTTTATTTATTGTTTTACAATTGAACACCAAACCGTGATATATTAAACGATAATTCATATTAAACGATGTTCTATTTCTTAATTATTATTTAAAATTTAAATTAATTGTTTGCGCTGTACTCCTATCGATTCAAACCCGTTAAACAAAAAGAGGTATACAAGTCAAACAGGACAATAGCTTTCACAGAAAACATTCACTTTGTGTACTGTTCTGTAATGGAATTCTGACAGACACGCATCTGAGCGGCACGCAGTCATGATAAAGCATTATACAATGGTCATGATGGAAGACAACAACATTTATAACTGTATTGGTTTAACAAAGCTGTCCATAATGGCTGCGTCATGTTTTTTGAAAGCAATGACGTTTACTGGGGTCAAGATACAGTACATGTTTCCCTAATAATAGTATACTAAAACGAAAAAGAAACGCAATTGGGAATTTCCGCTATATATTGTATGTACAATATGCTGCTGTTAATCGAACGATACATGGCTACGTAAGACCTTTCCTTTCGGAAAAAATTACTAAAACAACACATAACACAGCAAATAGTATTCCTTCAAGGTTTCATTATACGCGTTTGGCTCAAGAATGTGAGAAAACTTAGGATGTAAAATGTTGCAAACTCTTTACGTTAAATGGCTCATTTTTTCAAAGAGAAACTTCAACATTTATGAATTTCTTGTTACAAAGTGTACTGTGATTAAAATGTCTGCAACGTCACAGTTGTGTCCTTTCTCTAACAGCAACATTTGTTTTATAAAACATCTTTCTTTGGGATTTCTTTGGAATATTAGGTGGAATTATGTGCGCAGTATATGCAATATATAGCGGAAATTCCGGAGTTACGTTTCTTTTTTGTTAGTATATTATTGTAACGTTCACATGTAGACATTTAAACAGTCACATATAAACAATAAAGAACTGTTTTTTCGTACTTACAACTTTATTTAGTGTATATGTGCATACACATATTAGTTTAGTTCTCTGTGTTTATAATACCGAATTATATGTGTAGAGGTATTCTGCCAACGGTATTACAAACTAGTATACGCTTTATCCTTTGCTATAATTTCTGGACTATGACAGCTTGTCCATGAAATCCTTTAATTGTACAAAAAAGCCGATAAGATAAATTCAACTTTAAATTATTTCCTTTTTTTTTTCTAATCTAAATACATCAATCAAACGAAAAATACACCATCTTGATTTGATCACCATCCTTAAATGCTTGATAATCGGTTTGATTTGATCTCCCTCCATAGATGCTTGATCACCAGTATCAACTAGCTGTATCTCATTCTGCATGTTTGATTCAGCTGCCAAAGGCAGCTGATCCTTATATGGGTTTTGTATCTGTCTGCGGTTAACAGACCGTGACTGATGTAAGTGGCTATAAGCATGCTTTACAACCTGAATTCCTGGAGAACTCGTCTGAAAATCTTGAATGGTATAAACATATATTTTGTGATGTTGAAAGGTTACCATTTCATTTGCTAAAATGAAATGTTCGTAAAACCAGTCTACTGAAATGTAGCATGCAGTCATTATTATTATATGTATATTTGCAACGAAACATTCACTAATCTCAGTAGCGCAGTTGATTGAGGCGTCGTGTTGGTGACGGGGAAGGGCGGGTTCAAGCCTGATGATTTCCATTTTTTTTTTTAATTTTCATTATTATGGTTTTCAGTATTGCTAATGGTAAGGTAGCAACAGTTCCTTTACATTTTTCACATTGATCACGCAATCTTATAATTACACATGGTAACAGTAAACAGTTTATATGTGCTGTAATGCACACGCTAACGCACATGTGAACAATTCATAATTTTGCTAGAGCATCATCAAAATAAACTGACCAATCAGTGAACAGAAATAAGACAGTATAACCAATACATTCTGGTAGGTGCTCAACTCGGTCTTTATCCTTAATGTTAAACCAAGTTTACTGCTAAAATTAAGGTATCTACTGTGTGATTCTTTTAAAACCCTGCATATTTCATGCACATTTATGCAAATCGATTCAATATATGTATCTTTCAAAATCAGAATCTTGAAAATTATCGTCTTTTTTCTCTGCCAAAGATTTTTATTTTACTATAGAACATAAGGATGAAAACCGAGTAACACAGATTGTATCCCCTGCTGAAAATAAGATAAAATCTCAACATCGCTGCAATGGGAAATTAAGAATTGTAATTCTGTGCTGATGTGTACTGTGCCGAGGTATTTGAACAGAATGAGGCGAGGTCGGCCACATTGATTCAAAATGCTTGGTAGGAAGAACTGATGGTAAAAATCGGGAAGAATGTAAATAAAAAAGGGTCGTGGCCTGTTTATGTCTCCGTGACAACATTTATTTTTTTCAAAATTGTTTTAACACCCGTGACTTGATTTATTATTATGTTAACTTTTTGACTCTTTGCAGCTATTTTACGCTTGCGTAAAACCTTGCTTGTGTCTGTCTGTTTTTATTTATGTCTATGTCTACGTGATCATTGTTAAGGAATAATGTTGAAAGTTTGTATCTCATTTCACTTGCAGTCATTATGTTAAAAATAGAAGCATCTCAGTCAGTAGTACAATGACAAATGTAACAAAAAAACTGTGATACAAGGTATCACAAAACGTAAAACAATTCTATAGACTATGTAATGGAATTGGGAATAATGAAGTAACAAGACATTTTAAAGTTTAGAACAACAATTTTAATGAAACAAATGTGTTATGTATGAAGCACGGTATTAAGAAATATGAGAAAATGGAAATGTTATGTACCCTTCCGGAAAAGTGGATTGTCCTTAAGTCTATATACAGAAAATGTAATCACCATAAAGACTATAGCTTTGTGGGCAAACACAAATTAAACCAAATATAGCAATTTGTCAAAGGTACTAAAAGGGATATACGTCAGCAGAAATGCATCAACCAGACAGTTCTTTTGTGATATGCCAGAAGTAAAATTATTGTTAAACAACAACTGAGCCTCTGTTAGATTTTTTTCCATATGCCATATGAACCTCTTTTTTTTTTCCATATACCATATAGCCAAAATATTATTTTCCATATGTCATACGAATTGTTTTAATTTTCACCATATTTTTATTTTTGATATACTGATATAAGAGGCAAATATTTTTTCCATATGCCATATGCGACCCCCTCCCTACTCACCCCCCCCCCCCCGCCCCACCCCACCCCCACACACACACACACATACACACACACACTCACACTAAATGGGTCACAAAACAGAAGGGAACACGTCATATTGTTCAGTTCAAATTCAAGCAACGAAATGGTCATGTCAAATCTGTTACCTTATAAGGTGTGTGTATAGTGAAATAAGCACGCAATGTTATAAAACATGTTTTTGATTAGATTTGAAAATTAAAATAGAATTTAAGAACTGAAGAAAAAAATGATTTCACAACCAAGCCTTTTTTTGGTGGGGTGGAGGGCCTAAGCTCCATTTTCAATTAAAATGTGTCATCGTGTAAAAGATTATAAGAAAAAATAAATAATAAAATAAAATAAATTCAGTCAGTTTTATTCAATTAAGTTGATTATTAACACTTATCATGAAAACAACAACAACATAATACAATAACTTTAAATAAGGCACTTTTCCTAAAAACATTATTCTTACATAAATGTTGCAATATTTCGAGGCAACTGTTTTTTTTAATGCACACACTGTCGTCGATACCTTCTTGTGATTCATTCCGAACGTAATCAATCAAACGTGGGTTCCGACGATGTGTGGTTCCGTACCATAAGGCATACAGAAAGTAAATCACTGTGGTATTCATGCCTGGTGTAGTCGAAAGGAGTTCCCAAATATTTAATCCTTAACCTTTTTTGTGATAAAGGGAATTTATGAGTATTTAAGGCCTGTTCTTCTGGCTGAATGACTTTATTGCCTTGTTTTTGAGAGCTAAAAACCATTTGCATGGTCGTATGGTGATTTTATTTATCAACTTGAAAGTTTTGAAAGTGAAAGTAGAACACATTTAAGAGGTGCCGAATGAATGCAGTTTGTTCACGGTGTCAACAAATATCAGAATTTATTTTCTTATATGCCACATGACCTTGCTATTCTCAGCATTTTTTTAGAGAGGAAGGAGTCATGACAAGAATATGTAAGTGAATCATAGTTTGAACTTCATTTTGAAAAATGGCTAACTAGAAAGCTTGGAAAATATTGTACATGACTCAAATGTGATTTGGTTTACTTCCGGTACACCTATAATTATCTTTCGAATCCATCAAGCTGAGAAGCACATACATGTAGTAAAGTGGGCTATTTTATTGGCGAGTGGAGATTAAAGTGGACTGCACTACCAAAATTCACGAGCTCGATCGCAGGTGAAATGATCGCTTTGCATTAAAAATATATTTTTACACCAGTCCAGTCATTTTTGACTGGGTCGCTATTTATTTCTATAAAAATAACAGGTATCAGCTGCTTCATGAAACACAGTCAAAACCCATATCGCCGCCAATAAATGCCAAGAGATGGCTGGCAACTGGTTTCTCGTCTTATCATATTACATTTGTCATCAGGCCTGATGGTTCTTGTATTATTTTAGTCGATGAGTTCATACTGAATATTGAATTAAATTGATGTCTAACTGATCACTGACACATATGTCATGAGAGAGAGAGAGAGAGAGAGAGAGAGAGAGAGAGGGGGAGAGGAGAGAGAGGATGCACAGATATCCTGTATAACCTTACTATTAGTATCATATATATTTAATTTGCTATTTAACTTGCGTAGAGTATATACCTTTTCAACCCTGTTAACGTCCCTTTCAATACGGACAACAGTATGATTTAATCTATAAGACAGAGATAACTCCGCGACTTTTTCAATGTTGTAAGCTTAATGATCTGCCATGGCAACTCGAACCCACAACCTCTAAGTAACGAGGCAAGCTCCGTATCACTATTACTCGCCCACCGCCTCACCCCCACCACACACAATATATTGGCTTGTTTATGTGGGGCTTGTAATGTTACCCGTCGATAAAAAATCAGCATATCCTAAAATCAGCATATCCTAAAATCAGCATATCCGAAAAAAATAATACTGTTACAATGCACTACAATACAATATAGTGAAATACAAATTTTAAAAACATATATTTAATGCAATGATTTCACCTGAGGGCTGGCGTGGCGCAGTCGGTAGCGCGGCGGATTTGTAACCGGAAGCTCCGGGTTCAATCCTCCGTGGTGCCACTGAGTTCCGTCGGTGTGTTCTTGGGCAAGACACTTTCCCTTAGCCTCGTCCGTCGGATGGGGACGTAAACCGGGCGGTCCCGTGTATCGGTCTATCCTCCGAGCACGTTAAAGAACCATAGGAATATCTATTCGATAATACGAGTAGGGCAGGTTCCCGGATTCCTATGTATCCTTCCCCTCTCTCTGGGGCGGCTCTAAATAACATATACTGTGTTGATAAGCCGTTAAACAACATTCAATTCAATTCACCATTCTGAAAACGGTTTGATTGATTCATCTAGTTCAAATATTCATCAACAAAAATAAGTGCCAGCTAGTGCGCAGTTATATATTGATTGTGAGATTAAATTGTTCATTAAGGAGCATACTAGTGTATCATAACATGTACATATACTGACGGTCAATGAACACGCATCATCAACTCCATATGTTTATGCTGTTGGATTATTCGCAAACCATTTGGAATAAAACTGTTGAAACAATATTTTCTATTTTTAAGGACATATTTCTTAATATTTCCCATTGCTACTTGGTCATTGAAAAAGCATGGGAATCTTGTTTATTTACTGACTGGCTGCTCCATGACCGATCAACTCAGGTATATAAATTGAGGCCTGCTTGTTGTTTTTTCTTTGTGTTACATTGCTATATTAGATAGTGTCTTGTGAAAAAACGCTAAACACATCTTTGTAATTTAGAAAAGCATATTCATAATTTAGCTAGATTAAATACAAAACTTGTCTGATATTTCTTTATTGTTTCTAAAACAAGAATGATAGCAAAGCATTAAAGGAACAACTTTCTGCTGTGTGATTATATTTTACTGCACGCAAAAAGGCTTTATTGGGTGGGCCTCATAATCTGAATCAGAATTGAATATCACGATGTTCTCATGAAATTTTATGGCTGTGATTTACAGTTAGCTATAGAAATTCTCTCCCTTCCCGCTACCCCACCCCCATCCGCAAAATACAATAGGCTCGAAATATGTCTTAAGTATTGAAACCTTACTTGTCTCACATGTTTATTGGTAGGCTTTTATTACAAGTAGTTACGCTGGTATTTACCTTGGCATTTACATTTTTTTACTATGGATACTCATAAAAAGAAAACTGATCCAATACATTTCAAGCTGCATGAATCTGTCTCGGAATAAATTCCATTTGGGTTTAATGGCCTTTTTATTGTTTGACGTCCGACAGTATTATGCCATGCATGTTTTTGAGAAAATTATTTCTTTGTGCGATGTAACTGAATAAAACCGGAAATGCACGTGCATTTAATAACATCAATGTGGAATGCACTAAATCCAGATATGCACGACAAATATGTTAAATGTCGGCTCGTTATATGGATTAGATTACATGATATGTTCTCCAAAATGACTCAAATTCTAACTTTTAAAAAGGAATTGTTTTGTGGTGCGTTTTCATTGACCGTGAGTATACATGTATGTTAAGGGTTATTAAAAAGGTTAATTGGTGTATAGGTAAATAGGTAGGATAATCCACATGTATTGGCCTATTGATTCCATCAAGCGAATTCAATAAAACGTATTGACGCCAACGCGGGCCGAGATTGACCACTTAATGTGTTCTATAAACATGATAAATTCCGATCGATTACTAGTCATGTATGCGAACAATAGTTTTATTGTAGATGATAATTAGTTATTTTTAATTGGACATGAACTTTGAGTAGTTTTATTTTTCGATATCTTCTCACTTTACGGAACAGAACAGAAGTTATAGTATTATTTAACGTATACATACGTACATCGTTATATATATACATGCATACATTTGTACTGGTATGCAAGTAGTAGCCGAACAGAAAATAGTGGTTATTGTACTGTTTGTTGTTATTTGATATATTCAAACAAAAACAACTTACAGGGTAAAGTTAAGTTCACTTCATTGTTAAAAATGACAACATCGGACTACAAGCTCGCGCACGCGCTGTTTATAGGGGCCCTCAAAAGGGTAACCAATAACCGTTGATTGACAGCAGTACAGAAGTAGTAGCCGAATTGATAAACAAACGGATACATTTATGGTCATTATCCCTATTGGACGCCCCATTCCGTAAGAAAGACAACTCGTCCCATTTATGACCTAAATATATTAACAAGAGATGTCTCCATTACGTCAGGGATTACGTCAATTGGAAATGTCCGCTACTGCAGTATAATCAGATTTGACCGATCGAATTTTACTGCAGTATTGTATTTTTCCAGTGTTGGTTGTTTATGCCTACATGTTATATAAACAGGGTTATATATATAAATTAGAGTTTTAATTTATTATCATCTGCTGGTGTTGTCATGGGGAAGCATTGTTTAAATATTGGAGAGCAATTAAAAACATATAACTGCGCATGCGTGGTTAGCGCGCGACTTCCCCATGCGCAAATTTGCGCGGAAATGAGTGCTGAGAAGAAAATCATTTATATTTCGGTACATATTTACTTTTTCGTATACGATGATTCTTCTGATGATGAAAAATGTATCTTTTTATTAAATTAAATTGATATTTTCTATTGAAGAGCTACGAACGTTGTTTGTTTACGGAAATTCGGATACTACTGCTGTTCGGCTACTAATTGCATATCAGTATGCATAATAAGTCAAGTGATTTTAGACATTTTCCATGAGCAATATTAACATAAAAAACGCATATATGAGGCTGAAAATACAAAAGATCTAAACATTGTTTAACTAATGAACATTGAATTCCTTACAGTTAAAGCTGTACTTATATATTGTGTTGACTTTATCATGTTTATAACATTATTCTTATCATGTATTTGTAGAATTCTAAAAGTTTAAAATACTAGGTCAGTATATTATAATACATTATTTGTTAAAATATTTTTTTCAGATTCTTGTGTAGCAAGGACAAACCCATATAAAATGGTATTCATCTTCCAAATCAATACTGTGACAGCATTTACCATATGTTTCATGTCTAGGTATTGTAAGGCGATATACATCTTTCCACTTTACGTATATCGTTGACATTCTCTTTCTTGATGATTGTTTTGTCTTTAAAATGTAACTGCGATATAATATATTGCTAGCATGTGCATATGGATTGATGAAGTTGTTATTATGACTGTCTACTCTCAAAATGTCATATATTATATTTTATTTGGTTCGCCTTTAAACATAAGTTACTCAAATGGATACTCTGCACTCTTGATGTCTGTTTACACAATTTCGCACATCAAACGTCGTCTACTAGTGTGTCCTTTTATTTTGTCCAAATTCCCTACACATCTGATAGTTTTATGATTTAGCTCTACTGATCAAAGATCAGCAGAGCTTATGTAGCAGAGTTTATGCCGTGGTGCGGTGTCAGTCGTCCGTCCGTCCGACTACTCCTCTGAAAATACCGGATGGATCTTCATGAAACTTTACAGGATAGTTGCCCATGATGTCTAGTTGATCCTGTCAAAAAAGCACGTTGATGTCAGAGATGGCTGTCTAAGCTAAAAATAGGATTTAAAAAAAACAAGTTTGTAGCGACTACTTCTTGAAAACTATAAGACTAGTGATAGAGTTATATAGTAACAACTTGTAGCGACTACTCCTCTGAAACGTCTTGCAGGATTTTCATGAAACTTAAAGAAATGTTGTTCTTGATGTCTAATTGATCGGCCGGAAACTCAAGATGTCCGCCAACGCTAAAAATAGATTTTTAAAAAACACATTTGTAGCGATAACTTCTTGAAAACAATAAGTGATATTGATATGGGACTTTTTTTAAAATGATAGCATGACATGATGTTGGTCATTGTTGAAAATTATTTTGATTCGACATTAAACATGGCTGCCAGCGGCCATCTTTGTTTACATAGAGTTATATTGTAAAAACGTGTAGCGACTACTCCTCTGAAACTACTTGACATATGTTCATGAAACTTCACAGGAATGCTGATCTAGCTATCAAAACCTATATGTAGAGCTTCAAGGTCAGTGACCTCTTGTTTCTAAAACTAGAGGCGAAAAAAAGTGAATTACCAATAAATAATGGGTTCCCCTAGAAGTGAAAGCCCCTCAAACAAGTAGATTAATAATGGATCTAATATTATGTCGTTCACAGTATGCAAAATAAAAATAGAACGTATAAGTTTGAAAACAAAATCTTTGACTACTTTAGTCAACGTTTTTGTTTTCGAATTGACCGTTCGCAACATCTCAATTACTTATTCAAATTGTTTGCTTGTTTGTTTGTTTGTATGGTGTTTTACGTCATTTTCAACGCATGTAAGGTTATATATGACGGTCGATTTTTTGTGGTGGAGGCAGACCATCCACTTTTCCAGGGTAGAACCAGTACTGCTCACCTGCCGTCAACCGTAAGAATCGACACTTCTTCACTTATAAGTCGAGCTCCCAGTGGGATGCGAACCCGCAGCGGTGGGAGGCGAAGGTTTACAAGGCAACGTCGTTAACCATTCGGCCACGGAGACGCTTACTTATTTAAAGCATCATCTAGAAGTAATCCATATTGGTTTCGTCATACTAGCATGGCCACGCCTTATATTTCCGTTGACGGGAATTTGCATACAAAATCAAAGATATCATCAAAGTTTTGCAGTGCATTAACATTTACATACACGTAAAGTAATAATTATAGTGTATATTAATTAACACTCATGCAACGCAAATCATTCATCAACACGCGTGACTAACGTCTATGTGTTTATATAGCAACAGTGCACTATTTCTGTCCTGTTGCATTTCCGGCTGACAACATGGCAACACGATCCGTCTATAAACACACAAGGTATGATTCCGAACATAGCCGGAATTGCCATGTGTCCAATTAACTTAATTTAGATTTTTAATATAGACGAAATGTTATAAATGCCTCAAATTCGTCATGGTAGATCATTGTTTGACCCAGTCATATTGATTTATATCGATCACATGAATGTCTTTATGATTTGTAGCACCAATGCTCGTGAAAAGCTATTCACAAATTGAAAAAGCCTCCATATTGTTCGCTTTGTCAATATGGAAGTAAATAATAGCCAGTAAAACATTACGAATTGCTATTTAATCCGACTATCTGAGGATACAGAAATTCGATAACTATCTATATTTTATGTTTAGATACAGAACTATACAAGATAATTAACAATTACAGTTAGATAAAGCCATACTATTACATTAACTGAATAATCGAATGCTCTTTACAAATTAAAACCGCATTAAACTACGTTAATCAATTTATTTTCGATTTCTGGGGCATTATTTGCAATTGGTTAAAGGCACTGTATGGGAGGGTCATAATAGAAGTTTAACATGTTTGTTCTACTCAGTTTGTTTTTCCAGCACGTTATCATGGTTATCCCAGAAGACTATCTGACAGGTTATATATAACACGCACATATCGATGCTGATAATTATATTTTCTCTGCTCATAACTCATGATTACCAATACCAATATGTTTGTAGAGGAGTTTAAGCATTGTCTGATCGCCATTGGTGGGTAACAGTACATCAGTCGGAAGTTGTCTAGTTTATGCTTTACAGATTGCGTTTTCACAGATTCTCGTGATTTGAATGTATTGCAACTTAATCTGATTACCTTACTTGATATAGAAGCGCCTGTGTGTTTGTGTGTGTGATTGGCTGTTCTCCAAAGCCGCTGATATTAGGATATCTTCCGTGGAAACAATGAAATAACCGCGATACATATGTGACAAATGCAATACGTAAGGTAATGTAGTTTAAGTTGATTAAAAAATGCGATTGATTGAAAGCGGGACTAAATGTGGTGTCAAAGCACATATTTAAACAGACATGTTTCAACGCTGAAAGAAATCTATTTAGTGCGATACTGTTTTTTTTTCAGAAGTGCTTATTCAGAACAGGTAAGCAATATTTTAAGAGCGCTGAGGTCTAGAGGTAAAGCGTTGGACCCTTTATCCAAAGTCGTGGGTTCGATTCCCGCCATTGCCATATGCGTTGTGTCCCTGAGCAAGACACTTTATCTGCATTGCTTAGAACTGGTTCTATCCAAGAAGACATCGAGAGTGATTCAAATAAGTTCATAGAGCTTTCGTTACAATCGATGTAAAATAAATAAGTTTAGACATAAGCAATATTTATTGTTGTATTATTCAATATAATATACTCAGTATAATTGCATACTCAATTGCTCATATAGTTTCGTTCCGTTAATTTATATGTTTTGGTAATTATTTAAAAAAGTATTATTTTATAATATATATAGGACATATTAAATGGATGTTTACAGCTTTAGCTCGAGCGATGATATGAGTCGAGGGCCTAATATAGGGTGTAATATAAATATATATATATAAAACACAAGTTTCTTTATATGTATCCAATACTTGGCTATAAATACGTCGTTTGGATTTAAATACAACTTGAATTCAGTTACCATACAACATTTCTATATTTACGGGTGAGTCATACACAAAAAATCAGCGAAAACAAATAACACAAAATTGTTGTCGCGATTGAGAAGCGAATCCACCTGGAGATTTTCTTTTCTTTTCTTAAAATGACTGTATATATTCGAGGCGCTTCGGGCGTCTCTCTTTACCAGTGCAAATTTACTTACTCAATAAAAAACATCCTTTTGCAGTGCTAATTTAACTTACTGAATAAAATCATCCTTTAGCTGGGTAAAAATTGTCTTTATGGAAATGAACGCAAACTAATAGGAAAACGATATTTTATCCGTAGTTAGCCGAATAACATTTAGATTTAAATACACTTGATATGACTGTTTTTTTCCCTAATGAGATAACGCCTTATATTCCGTAGATTGATACGATTAGCCAGGTCTGTGTCGTATCGTATATTCACAAGCAACGTAGATATAGGCATGTATGGGATAACACGCAATAAATAACATTTAGTTACTATAATATATTATAATATACCTTATAGTGACACAGTACATTCCCATGTGATAACCCGGCGCAACGGATTTTGTTAGTAGAAGTAAACTAGTATGCACCAGAATAAAATAATAAGGAAGGTTTCCGTAATACCTCTTCAGGTTTGACCCCAATCTGCATACTTTAGTCTATTGTAAAATTCATTGTTGTACAATTATCGTTTACATTTATTGTTTTGTGTATTTCGAAATGGTATATTAAAACAGAGATACTTTCCTGCAGAATATATTGCTCCAAAATAAACGCAACACGAATTCGCTTATATAACTGCTTTTATAATCACATTCGTTCAATGGTTATTACATCTATTAAACTATTTATCAAAAGAAGTTACGACACTCTCATTCTGCAACGCACTGCATGTTTAGAGTTGACCTATTAACTGTTCGCCACTTCGCTTTCCTCTTTGATATGCGTTGAATCGATCCAATGATGACGTCTTCCTAAATCATGAAAGGGATGGTACCGTTTAGTATTTGTCTTCAATCTTGCATTGTCGTGCCCTTAACGGTTAATTCTCGATTGAAGAGTACTTGCGGTGTGGCTTTGTAGGCCGTTTTATATATTCATTTATCAATGATCATCACTGTGTAATACATATATTGTCTAATAATGATGCCGATATTTTTAGAGGCTATTGTCGGGCGGGGATTTGCCTATTGACATGTCGCGTTTACTGTAATTGGGCTGTTGTGTTCGGTGTCTCTAGTGTCAACCCTTTTGTAATTGTGGTGTCGCATACTCAGTTACTTTTCTTTCTTGTAAGTGGTGTTTGTTTTGCATGCATGTTCGTCGTTGACAGTGTTCTGTGAATTCTACAGTTCCTGTTCGTGTATACTTACTTTTAACATGTATTTATACACGTTCATTGTAAATTTGCAAGCTCTATGTGATATTAAAGGAAGTGCATCTTAAAATTGCAATAAACTAAGCCATGAAACGTAATTGACACTGAACATTTAAAATAAAAGCCCCGAATGAGGTATGTCCTAAGTATGGTTAAGCGCCAAGAGTAACTATTTTAAAGAAATATAAAAAGATCGGACAGGGAATGTAGCATTCAAGGAGGACAGTCAACCACAAAACACAGAAACAAACACGCAAACAGACAAACAAGAAGGCAAAAGCAATAATAAATGCAAACAGTTAAAAAAAGACGCAATATATTGCAACGCGAGCGTCGTATGTAGATATCTCCGAGGTGCTCAACGTGACAGCTAGTTATACCCGGGATTCTTCTATGGCCTGATACCACTGGTTGTAATTTATAAAAAAATATTATTGCGCAGTAGTATATTAATGTTCCATCTATATCTTTAAACCATTTCACGTTGTATATTAGTAATTTTATAGCTCTATATTTTTGAAAACATATTTAGCCCCAAAGGCAGTTGTACCCCAATTAAACTGTCGACACAACACTATCCTTCATTGTGTGTATCTGTTTTATTTGAACTGAAACTTTAGAAAGGTAACATGTATAGTTCATTTATTACATTACTACATAGCACAACAGAACAGAACAGAACATATTCTTTATTTCTGACTTAAAAAAATGTTTCTCGTCATATAAATACATATTACATTTGTTAATATGTGACAGGTCAATGCAATTTTTACATTAAACAATGAAAAAGTGCAAACACACAATCATACATACTAAACACTCATACAACTCACCCATTCACTCTGACGCCCGAAATGTCTCACACATTCACTCTGACGCACGTATTTACCCTGTTATAATGATTTAACTATTCCTATTACTTAGTTTCATGTTACTATTTTAAGTTTTAATAGTTTACATGTCATGTCCAATGAGGATAAACATACATTTTTTAGTCATTATACATTGCAGTATTGCGAATAATAAATGCTTCCCTAACAAACCTAGATAACCTAAAAAGCTCTTGCTGGCTTGAAGATTGCATCCGCTGAATAAATTTAAAAACACTTGGATGTCTGTAATAATATTGTTTAACATATAGCTTACGTAATTTTTCGTACAAAGGATAAATTAAAATAAAATAAAATAGCATATACATATCCTAGTTTCATGAAATTTAAACAATTAATGAAGCATGAAAATAAAAATGAAACACAAAATTTAGGAATATACGTATATAAGGCTTTTGAACTAAGGAAACGAGTGAACAATATTCAATCCGTTAATTAATTAGTAAGACTACCGAAAACACTACCCTTGTAACCAAAGCAATGAAAACTATATAGTATTACAGTATACAATGGCAAACCAAAGATCTCTCCCAAGAATTCTCAAGAATTCTCAAGTCACATGCATACTAGTTCACGCTTAAGTCAGAGTACGCACGTATGTGAACTTAAACAATTATTGTTTAAAATTAGCTTACGTCCTATTGAAAACTTTCTTTGAATTATTAATCTGTTAAACAAGTTCATTATGGTTTCGTTAACTATATACATTTACTGTGACATGTATGTCTGCAAAAACTACTAACGCATGTACTGCTGCCATCTAACCATATTGAAATCAAAATTTGTATTATTTGTAAACATGTTGATGGGCCATATTTGGCTTACAATAAAATAAAAATATCTTATACTATGTATACATTACATAACGCACATATTTACTGCTATGTTTTTCTGATAGAAATGCGCAATAAGTAGTGTTTGTTTCATAAACAATGAAGTTGTTTTCATGTAACTAAACGACTAAATGTTGTGTTACACATTACTGATTTACGCAAATCATGTTAATATTTTAAATATGTTTAAATATGCAAAATGGAAACGCGTGATGTTCGACAAAAACAGGAAATGACATACAAATAATAACACCACAGACGTATGGCATTCTAAAATATGAATTACTGTATTCCATAATAGTAATAAACACACAGCTTGTGGTGAATATATATATTTATTTTATGATAAGCAATGAAATACTGTATTTTATCAGTGAAATAAAAGTGTTATTCCACACTGTGGAATATAGAGTTTTATTTCCACAGTAGCTGCCGGGACTACTTTTGTAATGTACAACCAACACAAATACACAGTAACACGACACAAGATATTCCAACTGTAATACTGTTAAATCCACTGTTTATTTAATTACTTTCTTTCTATGACGTTAACGGTTTCAAAAAAAAAAGTGACGTCATGTAACGTTTCGTTACGTCATCGTGAACAGGGCGCGTAGCCAGGTGTGTAAAACTGGTTTAGTTACTGAAATTGCTTAACTAATCGTTCGTAAAATCATAAAATAAAAAGAAAATGTGTTGTTTTGTCGTGAATAACATATTTTATTTCATCCCGAAGTTAGAAAACTTTTATATTTTCACTCATGCTTCGCATTCGTGAAAATATAAAGTTTTCTCATTTCTTAATGAAATAAAATATGTTATTCGCATGAGTGAAAATATAAAAGTTTTCTAACTTCGAGATGAAATAAAATATGTTATTCACTCCAAAACAACAAATATCCTCTATATATATAGCTTGCTTTATTAGAAGTAGTACAGCTACTAAGTTATTCCCTACTGGTAGTCTTAGTTTAGGTAGTTCGCGGTGTGTAATATTAATTGAATACTAATTGACTGCTAATTTGTCAAAGGTGCCATTGTAAGCACTAGAATGTTGGGGATGGTACCAAATTGTCTGTGCCTTATTCTTAAATTAGCACGATAGTCTACCTTTACTGAACAGTTTAGACTAAAACAATACCAGAAGAAGAACAGGAACATGGGCGCGATGCAAACTAAATCATCCGAAACAAATGGCAGAATTGGTTTAATCGAGATGGAAACAGGGTTGTCTTATATAAATCAGGATTGGACAAGTGGTAGGCGGAACTCATAATGAAGTTTCCGTAATCAAAGGCGGACAATTCGAACGATTTGCTCGTTTTATTTAAATAAATTCTTTATTCAATATCAAAATGTTTTCGACGTATATAGTAACACATTGACTATATCAACACGGCAATAAGCTGATTATGATAACGATGATATTAGTGCCTTTAATGGAAAACCGATGAGAAGTATAGGATGCTGAAAAAAAGTACATGTACTAGTAGTAAATCCAGTACATAAAGTGTCCAAGGAAGTGATCGTACACAAATTCGTAACAAGTGTTCTGTGTTTACTGTCCGCAAACAAACGACAGTTTTTACAATTTAGTTTCCGTAACAGTTATGCGTTTTATAAAATGCAGGTTTTAATCAGATTTTTTAACTACGTTTTATTCCTCAGTTGCTATAAAGGTATGGCCAAGACAGTACGTATAAGTACTGAATTGAAAGCGGACAGTGCGAGTGATTGGTGTGTTTTCTTTAAATGTGATTTGTGTATCAAGGGTCGCCTTAATTCCACCGCCACATATATCAATAGCATGAACAATATAAGTTAACATCATTTTGTACTATGATTGATATAGTAATCAAAAATAAACAAAAGTCGTTTGAGATTTCAATGACTGCCATTCAAGTAATCACTTTGCTTCACACTTATATTGGCTTCATACACGAATATGCTTTTAGGTCGTTTCAATTCATCTTTATCGTGCAATTTATTTAATGGATGTGTGCTTAAGATAATATTTTGATAAATGAGTTTCCAAGGCAACAGTAACGAATAGCGGTAATATTATCCGGACACGTCTTACGTCGAGTATTATCAAACGACTTCCATATTAATGGTCTGTAATGTACATCAACAGAAAAAAATAACACGCGATTATCACGTTTTCGAAACATGTTAAATGAATGGCTGTATTGCGTGCGTGATATGTGTTTTTGTTTGTCACAACACTTTGTTCTATCCCTTAAACCCCGACGTTCGGTAAACCATCCACCAGTATGCCAGATTGTATTTCCTATGCTTCAAGATAAGGGATTCAGCACTCTGCCAATCGGATCGTACCAAATGCTTAAAAAAATGATACTGGTAGCTGTCTTGCTTGGCGTTCAGCATATAAAGGGTTGTTCTAGGACTGGTCGGCCGTGTGTCAATTTGGTTTGACCGACCATGGGTTTGGTATCATGTCATGTGTCATGTGTCTACGGTGTGGTATTCCAATGTGTAGCATTATAAAGTTGGGAAAAGAGCTCGGTCTACATGTAAACATCGTCGTGATATTGAATATTAAAAGATTGTTAAAGCTGGCGTCAAACACCATACATACGTTCGTACGCACGTACTTATATAAATGCATACAAACATATACATACAAACATATACATACACATACATACATAATACATACATACATACATACACACACACACACAAGCACGCACGCACGCAGCACGCACGCACGCACGCACGCGCTCCCACGCACGCACGCACTCACACACATACTAACATAATTATTTAGACATACTTTCCACAACATATTACATTAACCATGTTACCTGAAATGTGAGATATACGTTTGCTTATCATGATGCCCGTGCGATGTAATAGTCATTTACAATTGTCCTATTGTACACTCGGACTACGTTCAGTTATATATTTAGGTGTTTGTTCTTTAAGTATTTTACGTATTTACTGATCCTTTTGATCCAGTGGTAATGTTCTACAGTAACTTAACATTTGGAAACCATAATGATTACGCCTAGGACTGGAAACCTATTGTGTTAGGAGGAGTTTATAAATACTGAAAGGAAAATTTAACGCGAAGCGGGAATTTCCGCTATATAGTGTATATACTGCACACTATTCCAAGGAAATCCCAAGATGTTTTATAAAAAAAAAGTTGCATTTAGTTAGAGAAAGGACACAACTGTGATGTTTAACTAGTTTTCTTAGATGAAATATTTTTAGATTAGTTGTGAGATAAGTATTGTGTTTTGTGCAATAGTTCGTAAAAAAATCGTTTTAGTTTGGATTGTTTAAATTGTTACATCTTTTGAGAGTTACTCTCCTTTTATATGAAAACATGAAATGTGCTGATAAAACACATAACATGTGTCAAAGTCCACTTAAAAGTTATAAAATCTTAAAATTGGTAGAAAATGATATAAACAAACATAAATGTTTGACCCATTTATTGCAGATGTTCCGTCTACAATAAAATAAAATATGGATAATTCTAAATTATTTGTGTTGGTAATGCTAGTAAAACATTATGCCAAAATAATTTTAGTTGGCATATTTTAGAATTAAGAACATCGAAAGCTGCATTAATTCAAAGTACTAAATACACAGTTGTATAAGTGTTATTATTTGTTTCTAAGAAAGCGCATCGACTTGAACGCTTTAAAATGTGTTCATGCAAATCACAGGAGGCGATTCAAACCCATTCGTTTGCAGTACAACCGTATCAAGCGTGAAATACACAAAACAATGAGAATATTGTTGGCATATTCTTCATGTTCTTAGGTGGGCACTTAGCAATTCTGAGTAGTATATATAAACTCATTTTTTAGTCGACTGTGATTTTTACTCAGATCTGAGATATGATCTTTTTAATACTGCAAGCCAGTTAGATAATAGATTTTTAAATTGTTCGTCTATAGAAAAAATATTTTTTCTGATGAACTGTGATTCTTTACAGTACAAGTTAGCAAACCTACTTCTTAAAATGTATAAAAGGCGAGTTTTAGCTTTATGAACGAATACTATTTTAACTGAATCACAGTTTACTTATTATATATATAAATACATTAAAAACACATATATGCGCTTTTAAATTCACTACTTATATATGTGTGAATATATGCGTGGATGAATATGCATATTGAGAGAGATAAGTATATACAATTTTAACATTTAAATACATATGTGTTTGTGCAGTCACGGTTAATAAGGCTATCCAGATTTAATTTTTTTTTACCAGATATTTTAAGTTAGTACCGTATAAGTCTTTTACACATTTTGAAGTAATCGTTTTACATACTATAATAAATATTAAATGTAAGTATTATATTAGTATATATATTAAATGTAAATACCTATTTATCTAGAGATAGAACATATAATCAGTTGTTGTATTATATATTAACTCTGACTGAACAAAACCGTCCAGTTGTACATTTGATGATGGAATTTTTATAATGTATATACATTTATAGTGTAGATATAATGAGATTATTGATTTGAAATATATGTGTTCTAAGTGTCTCATAGGTCGTTATTACGGCCGGGTATAAAAGTTTGTTTGTGTAATATTTGAATATGTGACACTATAATAAACTATTAAAGTCTTAAAGTCTATGCTTATTAAAACGTAACCTTTACTTTACTTTACTTTATTTCAAACTGCTTAATTTCACAAATCAGTGAACAGATAAAGCAAATTACAGCAATAACATACATGTATAAATACATAACACAATGACGGAACTAATAGGAAACGACTATTTACATATTATTAATGATAGTTGAGAAAAATAGTACATGAGTCAAAAAAATTACATTCACTTTTAACTATATTAATTTTTACATTTATTCAATTTTTAACAGTTCAGATACTTATTTTACAGAAAGTCATCTGTTTGGTATCATAATTTATATAGATTTAACAGTTTTATTAAGTCTGTTTTATGTACTTAGATATTTATATATAGACATTTACCTATATATAACTGTTAATGGCTAATGTTGTAAAATTATATATGTAATAATACAATAGTGATTACATGTTATGTAAAGACAACAATTTAATAGTAGTTGGATAAACAACAACAACAAAACCTTAACTAGTGCTCATACTTGTAGATATTGAACAAATCGCCTGAAACACCTTTCCGAATATTGAAAGCTGTGTCTACGACGCTCAATAATATAAATAGTATACGACAAGACATTGAGCGCAGCCTTTAGTTGAAATAGGATCGAAACTTAACGAAATACACTAAAGACTGTGTTCTATTATCGGTATACTAATTATCAAATATATATTTTTTATCACAAATAAAAAGGTTGTATTGGTACATATATTTACACATATATTTACACTCAGAGTCGTTTTTTATTATTTAAATACATATACCAGAAATTATCAGTTTATCCCTTTAAAGTAATCTGTTATTTTACTACAGAATACACTCAGTTTATTTATATTACATTTATTTTCATTTGTGAACAATTCTATGAATTTCGGCATGTTTGGTCGTGAGTAAAAATATTTGTTAATATACTTTTTTCTATCATTATGAAATAACGGGCATACTAAAACAAAATGAAACTCATCCCCAAGATCATTACATTGGGTGCATTTTCTGTCAGATGTTGGGATATTCCTCCATCTTCCGACCTCTATTGGTAACCTGTGATTTCTTGTTAAAAATGCTATAAGCTTCTTACAGTTTAAAACTGTTAATGCTTTAATATAAAAACTTTGTTTAAAACTAGTTTTCAAAAAATTGTAGATGTTTGTGTCCGAAGTACGACCAAGCTCGGAATGCCAATTTTGGATGAAGATATCTTTAAGTTTTTGGCTGAACGATTTAACGAACCACTTTCCATTTAAAAAGTCCTGGCTGTACCAAATTCCGGAAAAGCCAGACGTGCATAACATGTGTTTAATATTTTCTATCCAGGTAGACTTGACGAGATCCGAATAATGTAGTTCTCTTATCAAAATATATAATTTTGAAGAGAGTTTCGTTGAACTGTCACTACTGATATTTTCTATTAATCTTGTCCAGTAGGCAACTGTCCTCTTATTAATATCAATATATAACGGGGTAATGCCAACCGAGCGGACGCATTTACAATTATGACATTACGCAACCCAATCAAATTTTGTCACCGTAGAGGTAAAATATGCTATGAGTATATGCACAACGAAGGCACATAGCATATTTTTACTTCTAATTTGACGCAATATAATAGCAATAAACCCTGCAAACTATGCCTAAAACATTAATACATTATGTTGCGGGTAAAACACAAGCTAAACAGGTGGAATATATGTGTATCGAAAGTTAAGTTGCAACCTAGTTCTAATTAACGCCAGGGGACATTGGGTGATGTAAATCAAATTTAATGGTAATATAATACACTAATAATTGACATAAAATCTGTATCTTCGCTGTCGATGTGTTATGTTGATATGTTAAACATAAACATATTCTGGCTTTAGAACATAATTTAGAAAACAGATTTTCCGTTTTCAATTTTGTGAAATGGGTTAGAGATTTTATTTTAGTGCTTCGTACTTTTTAAATTGCACACGTGAAATAAAGAGTGCCAATAATACTTTGGTGTAGGGCAACTTTTTAATGGTTTCTAAATAATAACTCAGTGAGTTTGTTGCTATAATCGACTAACACTGTTGCTTCTGTTGTTCCCTTAAGCACGAGTGATTGTAATTTATCACATAACATGGCGTCTGGGAGTGCAGTAAAGCCATAACTTATTTCTCGTAATACACTAGTGTATTACAGATGCAAATGAGGACCGAATCTGTTAATACCAATTGTTTTCATGGTATATCATACAGTACATTAAGACGCCTTAATTATTTATCATTATTTGAAATCTTACTTCATAAAATGAACGTTAGTAACGTTAAATTTGGTTTAGGGTGTCGCGTTATTTGTAAGGCGAACGCATTTACAACCGCGTAACGTAGCGACGTAGTGTAAACAACAAAACGACGTCATGATTTGCCTTACAAATTGCCGCCGTATATAAGGAAAATTGACAACATTAAAGCGAAACTATCAAGTCGTAGGTGGGTTATGTGATAAACAGAATCTTAAACTCGTTGGATAAAAAGATAGGATACTCGACAAGAGCCTCGTATCCTATCATTTTATCCAACTCAATTATTAAAATCAAGAATACGCAGTCACTCATGTAAGATCCTCTATATAAGCTGACTCCTGACAACCAACTTTAATACGAGTAAACTACATTACGAAGTTAAAGTTCACCGGCCATGTTTTGTTTCATGAACATGATGAATTTTGTTATGTTTATTTAAATCGAAATCAATATACAACGATAGATATTTACAATTCACACATTGCAATATCTGTGAAAAGCGAGAATAAGGTTTTATTTGATGACATAGAAAACTTTGAACAGGTAAATTAATCCACAGGTAAAATGTATTTATCAATTATCTGGCAACAGTTGGGCTGCTGTACAATTCCGATTTACCTCATTTCCCCGTGCAGTCACGCAGTGGGAAAAGTAGTATTTACGTATGCAAATAAAACTTATTTTTACATACAACTTAGTAGCGGATTTAAATAATTATATGTTTCCCTCCGGGACTATCAAGAAATGTTTATATGATGTTTAAGAGTTAAATTTGTTAATTGATAATACCACAAAAAAAGGTGGCCATTCATCTTTAAACTACATTACGAAGTTAAGTCAAAATGGACAACATATGAACTGAAAAGTGTTTTTTAAAACCAAATGTGGTTTCTTTCTCTGTAAAATATATGCATATATGAGTGAATGCCCCACCCGTTGTAAAAAGAATACACAAATATGAAAATGTATTCACAGTTGCTATAGGTAATAATACATTGTACTAAAATGTTAAATTTCTGGTTAAATATTCCACCTTTCCTGAAAACCATTACTGTAACATTGGTCTTCTAATATAATGATATCATCCGCATATAGTAATAAAAACAACTTAATGGAACCGATATTTACTCCCGTGTAACCTTTCATATAATAGTAATCTTCTAAGTCATTTAGATACATTGAAAATAGGAAAGGCAATAAACATCCCCCCTTGACGAACCCCTAGGTGACATTCAAAGGTATCACTCAATGCATTTTCAAACTTAACTTTTGGACCCTATGATGACGCCTACCTAAAGCCCATTGGGACGGTGGCGTTTGATGTTTGTCCATGATCTTTCTTGTCGTGCTCTTAATGGTGTATTCTCTTACTGCTCTGGCTTCTGCCAAGTCAATGAGTACCTTAATTGTGGCTTTCTAGGCTATTGTTTTTTTGTATTATATTTACACGAGCATATTTGTGTTTTACTTATATTGCCTATTGATGCTGCCTTGTTGGTTAGAGATTAGATCATGGCGGGGATTTCTTTATTTACACTGTCCTGTTTTAATGGGATGACAGTAGGGTAAGTGTGAGGTTTGGTGCACCCTAGAACCGGTTTAAACCCCCAGTGGCCTACTTTGCCACTGACCGTTCCAAGGCGGTAGCCCTATTGTCAACCCTTTTGTGTTTGTGATGTCGTTTGCATTTTTTATTACTTTTGCCTTTTCGTTTGTCTGTTTGCGTGTTTGTTTTTGTGTTTTGTGGTTGACTGTCGTCCTTGAATGCTGCTTTCCCTGTCCGATATTTTTATCCTTCTTTTGATTTTACACTTTCATACATAGATCTTATAAGATCGAGCATTTTCCCTCCAACCCCAAGTTTTATAAGCTTATACCAACGATTATCCCTAGCAACATAGTCAAACGCTTTTGAGAAATCTACAAAGGCACAAAAAAAGTTGCTTCTTTTGATTTAAGATATGGTTAATCAGTCCATGCAGGACAAAAACATTGTCTATAGTACTCATACAGGATCTAAAACCGGCTTGTGCTTCTACATATACATAATATTCTTCTGCCCAAGTAGTCGATCGAGTATTTAGTAATCTTGTAAATAGTTTTCCTTATACTCTTAATAGCGTTAACGTTATTCCTCTAAATCTGTTACAAAACACGTCAATGTAATTATAATATTATTAAGATACGATATCTCAAATGATTGATTTAGTTTAAACCTTGCTGATAGTGTACTCTGTGGAAAGTGGTGTATTTCTGAACATTAAACTACACGCTTTAATTGTGAACGCATTTAACGTCTGTTGGCGCCGCATGCAGTGATGACTATTTGTGACTTTAATTGCGATTCTTAACATCTACAGTTCGCTGTGAAACATATTAGAGGTTACCTCCTATGATCAGTTATCTCTGAACTCCGTTGGCTCCAACAGAAGTATGCCAGCTCTGATATTGTGTTATTAAGCATTAGAGTAGCTCATTTCAGCCTGAATGCAAATATATTTATTACATTTATGCGGATGAAATAGCATGATCAAACCTTGAGAGAAGCATGAAATAATGCCAAATAAGTCATTCGATATCCGTATTGCATCTGTTCTAAATGCAATCAACTGTTCTCTACGAATATATGTTTATAGACAATGTGTTAGCGGCACATATCACCTGGCGCCGATCGTTCCCGCAGGCTTATCTCATTACGTGATCCGAGTATTAACTTTCCTACCAGAACAGAACAGAACATATATCTTATTTAACTTGTACATACGTACATTGTTATATATACATACATACATAAATGTTCATGAATAATAAGTCAAGTGATTTTAGACAAAAGTACATTTGCTATGAGCAATATTAATATTAAATAACTGATACATGAGGATGAAAATACAAAAGAGCTAAACATTGTTTAATTAACCAATCCCATCAAACCCCTTGTCCAGGAAGCGAAAACGAGGTTGGCTGGGGTATATAATAAATCCCTAATTTCGACTTTAAAAGTGTGAATATTGTAAAATTAAAACATTTAATAGGTAATTTTAAACAGTTTATCGCTTTTTTTCCCCTGTAAAACTGTTTTTAAACATGTTTTATTGTCGAGATATAAATATCCTGCTTATATACGCTTTCCCATCGCTTAATGGAATTAGCGCGTGTCCACGTAATGTTTAATAACAACCGCTCTCAGTCAAATCCCTTCTATGGTGCATAAGACAATTTAGATTATAAAATCTGCGTGCACCGTAATTTCGTTTCCAACCAAATGCACTTCAATTCTGTTAAGTGGCAGTTTGTGCGGAACAGTGAAATCGTCCCATTTATCAATGTTAACGACTTAAGGAAATAGGCGTAACATGCTCTTATAACCAATTAACAATAATTCGACTTTATTCTGGTATTTCACCATTCTGATTGCAAGTAATCCTTAAACGTTACATAAAAACAGTTACAGTCCAGGATCGAATTAAACGATGGCATAAGTCAAATTAAAAGCAAGCCAACAACATCTAAGGCCGTACGCGATATAAGTTCTGTAAGACATCAATGCCTGAGCAGCGATATTTGAAGTTCAACCTGCGCATCCATTTACTGACATTCAACGACTACGCGTCTGCGTGTGAAACAATAACAAAACAGGAGCCATATATGTCCATAAATATATCTGCTTCAAGTAAACCTAGTTTGAAAATAAAAAGAAATAGTGACTGAGAATATTTTATTTGAATAAACTCGTTGTTTAAAAACATATATGTTATATACTCGGCTAAGCCTTGTATCCTATCATGTTTTTCAACTCGTTTATCAAAGTCAATTGTACACAGTCACACAGTCAATATTCGCTATGTATATACTAGATTTATGTTAGGGTCAATGTATTATTTTTCTAATTAATGAGGAACAACAGTGATGCGTCGCCCTTTTTAAAAAAGAGTTTGTTAGAACTTAACAGCACCACCCATAAAGACTTTCAATTCTGAACTCTCATGTTATGTCCATGTAACATTTTCTGTCAAATTAAAGTTAGCGGTATAGTGTACAGGCCCGTTACGATTATAATTATATTTATATAACTAACGGTGTATTAGATAAGTTTTCCCGATGTTTTGCCAATGCTGAGCTTCGTACCATGGATGTATATCCTGATACTTTATTCGTTATCAAAGAGCATAATTTCAGCATATTCAAATTGCCACGGCTTAGGCACTTGTAATCCAATGTTGCGAGCGCAAGGTCATCGCCGATTTCCAATGTAACCATATCCGTATCATGACTGTATTGTAGATATGTATTGCATTGCTATATATGAATCCACGACAGTTGACCCCCAGGTTATTTGCCCCCCTAGTCCAAAAATGCATAGGTGAACATTTGCCCCTTCCCCCCCAAAAGTGAAATGTAAGCTAGGACAGTTGCACCCCACTAGAAATGTAAGCTAGGACATTTGCACCCCAGTCCAAATGATATCTAGGACATTTGCCCCCAAAAGTAATGACAGGGTAGGACATTTGCCCCCACCCCAGTTAAAATTGATGGTTCATAATATCTGCATCACAAGCCTTGCATCACTTTCCACCATACCAACTTCATTGTGTGTTTAATATTATTTAAATCCTTTTTAAATAAAAGCAGACCCATAAAAGTACTGTGACAGAATGGTCGTTAGAGCATTATACTGTAAATGTGTTAGGTGTTGCCTACATAAAAATTATTAAGTAATATTGATATGGGACATTTTCTAAAATGATCAGCATGACATGATGTTGATCCTTGTCGAATATTAATTCGATTCGACATTAAACATGGCCGCAGCGGTCATCTTTGTTTTACTTTACATAGAGTTATATAATAAAAACGTGTGTGTCTATCTCTGAGTATATTCTAATAAATATGAACGTTACGAACATGCTGTAAATATTAAATCATAATAATGTTCTATTTAAAAAGATGTGCTAGCAGTTAATACAAATGTATGAAAATTTGCAATTGATTATACACCATGCACATAATATAGTTATATATATTGTTGTTCATTTGATCTCAATATGCTTTATAGTTTAATAACTCTAATTTTAAGGTTATTGTCAAGTTTGATTTTCTTTTTGAAATATTATGAATGCAATTTTAAACAAATTAAAAGCTGCATTTTGTATATTTGTTTTATATATAGTGTAGATATGTTCATGATAATATCATAATAAAATAAAAATGATTACAATATTTGCCACTTTTAGTGTTTATTCCATGAGTCTTTAGCTGGTTATAATTTCTGTAATATCAATTCTATTTTAAAGAAAACCAATAAAAAATCTATACAAAGTACTGTAAATTTATGTACTGATTACATCAATTACCTTACAATAGCTTTTAATGTTCAAATGGTGACATAAAGTTGTTTGTCAATTTGAACAAACAAACTGTTTTAATAACCATCTAGACAATTGTATTTAATTAATACAGAATAAAGCAACTGTTGTCTTGATTTATAGTACAACTACAATTAAACATACCAAACATAGTTATAACCCACACAATTACATGAACACAGTGGACACATGAACAATTAAGCGTGGCAAATAAATAAAAACTTATTTATATAACATATTTACTGAGAAACACAGTACAAATAAATAAACAATTAGAGTAAGTACCCCAGATGATTACACAAATTGCTTATCTGGAGCTGATATTTTAGTTTTATCAAACTTATAATAATACACATCTCGGCATAAATTAGTATAACTGTGAGGGGTGGGGCAAATGTCCTACTCTATCATTACTATTGGGGGCAAATGTCCTAGATATCATTTGGACTGGGGGCAAATGTCCTAGCTTACATTTCACTTGGGGGAGGGGGTGGGTGGGGGCGGGCAAATGTCCTAGCTTACATTTTACTTGGGGGGGGGAGGGGAGGGGGGGGGGGCAAATATCCACCTGTGCATTTTGCTTGGGGGGGAAATGTCCACCTGTGCATTTTTGCATTGGGTGGCAAATGTCCTTGGGGGGCAAATGTTCGTATCCCCTAGTTTATAGATGTGTATAAGGTACGGAGAAGTGATAACTTACTACTAGAAATAAGCGATCATTTAACCTAGGGATAATGTTCTACTAGCAGGATCTTAGTAACCTCTTCCTCTTCTTTGTTAAAGCAAATATGAACGCTAAAAGGTTTTCTAAACTTTTTCAGCAATGTTTTCTATGGAAAGCCGTAGGTGACCCTGTGATTATAATTATTTTTTACTATATGTTTAACTGAATTATTATAATCACCACATTTCTACAATTTCGTACGTTTTATCATTATACTCAAAATCCATACATTTTTAGCTCTCTGAAAAAATGTATACATTCTGAAAATGATACATTCTGAAAATGTTAACATCTTTATTATAATCACCAAATTAAAACTGTTAATTGTTTTTTATCGCATTGAAAATGTTAAAAAAAAATTAAACCCCACACATGTATACATTATTATTACAATCTGTCCAAAATAATAACTACCTCCCTACGATTTTATTTATGCATGTTTAGCCGTGTGTGTTATAATTCTAAATCTCGCGAGACAATTTATGTCCGGGAGACTTGGCAAAATGGGGCGGGGGGGGAGATTGGGGGTGGGGGGGGGAGATTGGGGGTGGGGGGGCGGGGGCGGGGGATATTAATGGGCAGGACATTTAAGATAAGAAATGATTATGGTTGGGGTGAGGGTGTGGTGGGGGATGGAAGCAGGAATCTTAAGGGATGCGGGTGGGCAGGAGGTTTAAGAAAAAAATGTGTAGGTGTGGGAGGGAGGAGCAGGAACCTTAATCGATGCGTGTGTGCAGGAGGTTTAAGAGAAAACAATGTGTGTGTGTGGTGGGGGAGGCGGGTGTCAAGCTTAAAGGATGCTGATGGGCAGGGGGTTTAAGAGAAGAAATGTGTGTGGGGGGAGTGGGGAGTTGGAAGCTTAAGGGATACGGGTGGACATGATGTGCGTGTGTGCGGGAGTGGGGAGCAGGAAGCTTAAGAGATGCGGGTGATATATGCGTGTGTGATTGGTGGGGTTGGGGGCGGGGGTGGGGGGCAGGGGCGGGGGGGGGCGGGGGGGGGGGGCGGTGTTGCAGGAAGTTAACGTGGCATACTCCTTTATTCCCGGGAGTAACTTGGACAAATTAAACGGAAAAAAAACATTGTTATAACTGGCTTCTCGCGAGATTTTTTATTTTTGTGTGATTATTATAATTATAATAATTCGACTTTAGGGGTTTTCTTTTTGGGGAGGTTATAATAATGTGGCGAATATCATAATAAAGGCGCTGAGTTGGTTATTATAATAACATTACTGCATGTAGCGATTATAATAAAAAAATGTTAACATTTTCAGAACGTATACATTTTTTCAAAATGTATGAATTTTCAGAATAATGATAACACGTACGAAATCGTAGTAATGTGGTGATTATAATAATTCAGTTAAACATATAGTAAAAAACAATTATAATCACAGGGTCACCTGCAGCTTTCCATGGTTTTCGCTATCACAAACTACGTATATAGTTATTAAATCTCAAAGTCATCTAGACGCGACGAAAACCTACTGGAGAAACACAACATGAACCTAAAACAGTTCTGCCACGAGCGATATCACAGCTTGTGTTTTATGGAGATGTGATCTATAAACTTGAAAGGTGTCTGGCGCTTTTCCTGACCACTTTATAAATCTAATCAGGAAAGGTGTTTATTGAAGTATCTCACACTTATATTGATGCTTAGTCATTGACACCTCTGCATACCACGCTATTGTAATGTGTAAATCATACTGTCAGTCAAAATTATAATTATTATCATGTGTGTACCTCACGGACAGGTGCCTATTGGATTTGAAATATTCTATTCTATCTGTTTAAATAATCAAGGAATCAAAAATCATAAAACACGTCATGAAAATAGAAGCGTGTTTGATAGTACTAATTATGATCCTTATAAAGTGACTTGGTTTAAACATTGTATTTGTTTTCGTAATATTGTTTTTTCTTCTTTTTTTCTCAAAATGACGCGCGTACACACTAGAAGACTAGGGACTGGAACGAAAGTACAGTTCGTATGCTATTCTTCTCCTAAGAAATGTGTATCCCTATGCTTGGAAAGTCTTCATTTTCTTCATGACCGTACAACATTATATTCAAAAATACCTTACTTGTCCGAGAATACTGAGACGCGTTCTTCCACTATCACTATGACGTCGTACGTCGTAACCCTACCAATTATCCACGTGTTTAAAACGCCTCTATACATGTTCATTTAACTATGCGCACTCAACAAAATGTTGGTTTTACTCAGTTCGCATCAGATACCAAACGAAGTTTCAATCATTACATCAATATGTAAAGTCGTTATCATATCATGCGAAGTTGTCGTAAAAGAGAAAATTGTAATCAAATAAAGACTCTCATTACACTAGAAAGCTTTTACCAGCCATAATTAAACTAGCTACGAAGTCATATAACAACATCTTGTTTTTCGTAATTGTATTGGTATATTATTAACACAAGTTGCGGCAAATAGCCACACATACTTTGCTGATGATTTTGTTTTTAAATTACGGACCTAGTTTTTCATAACGCAAACTGAACTATTATCATGAAAGAAATGGATTTGTCTCGTGTCATATATGAATAGAACACATACAGAACTGATAGGAGAAAGGGCATCGCGTCATGTTACCGTATAATACAGAGAAGGTTTTACAGCAGTGTTCGTTTCATATACAAAAAACGTGTTTACTTTTTTGTAACGAATGCTTTATAGATGTTACGAGCATTAACGCCTATGAAACGAACACAGCATTGATGTACTAAAAAGGGCATATTTAAAGAAACTAACTCGCCAAATAACGAACAAATTACACTAAGAGAAAACGTTTATCAAAACTCTATCCAGGGATTCAGGTCATATAATAATGTATAGGTGCCGCGACGGGTTTTTCAAATACATGTGAATGAATATGCGTAATATGAATTATGAGCTGGTAACTCTTAATTCGACGCTCCAGTTTCGTGGTTGCCCTGGCTGGTTAAAGCCGTTTATAGTGTGTCTTTAGAGTTTGGCTTCTCAAAAAATACGTAAGTTATATATATACCTCGTCGTTAGTAGGTTTAGACACGGTGAACATCTGTTCTTAAATTTGGCTGTTGTTGGCGGGATAGCTACTTTAAGAATATAACATACGGGCAACTCATCAGAGTACATTATCATTGAAGATTGAATGACCCCATCCGTTGTAAGTTCATACGTACGTGGTTAAAGGCAGAATATGCTTATTAACGCATAAACTGAAACAGTTGACGAAGCACTCGAAAGCGTTACAACTTAGAGAATTACTCTAACAAATAAACCGAATAAAATTAAACTGTACACACTATGCCGAATACGTATTTGTGTACTAATTACGCTGTATCCCCTACACGCTGTTTCGACGATAAGCACAACACAGAAAGTGTTCAGATACAAATGGTATATACGTATATATATCACAGTAAACACAATGTAAACGCAAGAGTTAAAAAGTCAGCGTGCCTTTTTAACGAAGAGCACGTTTTTAATCAGTTGTTTCTATTAACGGCTGGGTAAATCGGGGGATTTAATGCACATTTGTGTAATATTATACACACATACTTGACTCAAAGTATATATCATCTCCGTTAAGGTTAACAATAAGCATATTCTGACTTCAAGTTATATGAAAACGTATGAAATGTCACTGTTGAGCGACGCCATCTGACTGAGCGAGATAATGCCCTGACATTGTAAACGCCGCCAAGAAAGATGTAGATCTACTTACATTATTATTGTTATTTTATTTTGTTTGTATTATTATTATTATTACTATATCACACCAATACGACTATATGTTTTTAAAACATTGTTTCTATTATAGTCAAATCCTCAAAGCGTATCTCCTGATGTCTTAACACTTTTGTCGCCAAATTTCAAATGTGGTCTGCTAAAAAATGCATTCAAACATTCTGCTATTACTTTATTCAGCTGCCGAAGGCCGCTGATCTTTATATGGTGTTTGTGTTTGTCTATGGTTAACAGACTGTGACTCATGTAGTTGATAAGTATGCATTACAACTTCAATTCCTAGTGAACGCGTCTAAAAAACTTGAATGGTATAAACACATATTTTGCTATGTTCAAAGGTTACCGTTTTACTTGCTGAAATGACATTTTCGTAGATCAGTCTAATGAAGTGTAGCTTGTAGTAATTGTTATAAGTAAATAGTTTATTATAGTGACATGTGTTAAATGAAACAAGAACATGTATATAGTATAATATATGACAATCAAACACCCGGCCCCATGGGCCTATAAGTCACCTGCAATATAAGTTGAACAATAGAGCGTATTGTACTTAAGCATGCATTCACTTATAAATGATCAATTAATATGACAATGACAGTATAAATATACAATATTACACATGGGCATTATTATAATAATTCATGAAACATGTACGTTTCTTCTTCGCATTAACATCGCATTCACTAGATATTTAGCGGTCTTACGGGCGTAGTTATTAAGCATTATATATAATTTGCCATCGGTATCTCTATCAACAAAATGTTATATGTCGATACGACTAAGGTTATATTCCACTGAGCAGGCGACAAAACGTTCATTTAAGCGTCTGTAGCGCAGTTGATTGAGGCGTCGTGTTAGTGCCGGGGAAGTCAGGGTTGAAGCCTACTGATTTACTTTTACTTTTTATTTAATTTTCAGTATTATGGTTTTCGTTATTTTAAATGGTAAGATAGCAACAGTTCCTTTACGTTTTTCACTTTGAAAACGCAATTTTATAATTAAAAATGGTAGATTAAACAATGTATATGAGTTGTAATGTACGAGCTAAGGCACACGTATCCCTTACATGTGAACAATTGTGTTTGCGTGTTGATGTGCACTTCTAGAACAAGGGTGAATTGTAATCAATATGTAAGGCATGTCAAGTATTTGAACAGAAATAACCGAGGTCGCCCACACTGATTCAAAATGTTTGGTAGGGATAAGTTCAGAACTGATGGTACAAATTGGGAAGAATGTGTCTGGTAAGTAAAAACGGTCGTGGCGTGTTTATGTCTCCGTGACAACTTGTTTTCCAATATTGTTTTAACACCCGTGACTTGATCTATAATTATGTTAATTGTTTGTCTCTCGGCAGCTATTTTACGCTTGCGTAAAACCTTGCTTTTATATAACGTGTTAAGATGAGTTACATGTTATGATAACCTGTCCTTTATATAATGTATCAGATCTTATTTATATGCTAATTTATATGATAAAGCAATAAGCCTAAATCCCAATTTCAATAACTCTACAGATGAACAAAAATTAGTATATTTATTCACAAATGCAGACTTAATTCGTGTATGTGCCAAATCCTGCTACTTAATTCTTCTACGTCGATCTAGCTTTTTGTATCGCTAGTCTTTTTTCCTTCTTAAATATGCCAAACAATGTCAATTTTATATATGTAAATAATGTCAATTGTTTTTATCATATTGTGATTCTGTTTTATTTTCTTCTATGAAAATGATGCTAATCAGTTCCTTTTTGATCTGATCAAAGGGGATAAATGATTTTTTAATTTTGTTTTAACTAATGCGCAATAGTGCTTTGTTTATTTTGTCAAATCTTACAATACTCATTCTTAGTACATATTTTATAAATAGATTAGCATCATTTACATAGTCTTAATGTGTAATATATATGCTAATATCGTTTGATGTTATTAGCTACTTTGAAAATATGTTGATGGTTTTATAACTATAGTCTCTTATAATTCTAATTAGAATGGCATGGCTATCGTATAATGTTTACGATGTTTTATTTATGTTTGTATTTATTGTAAACCATGATGAGACTTTAATAAAGAAATATATATGGAAAACATTCTTGCTGAGTGGCGAACATTGTTAATCTTGATCAGTTTTCACGTTATATGCGCGTTGATCTGGGTTTACACTAGTATTAAAAATAAATATTTTCGAGTGCGGCAGCAGAAGAGTTAATTAATCAGTATCTTTAATTACGTAAACATTACTATACGGAACCAAACAGCTAACGCACCAGTAGACACTACCTTTAATATCTCTATAATAACGATCAATAAATCAAAACAAATTTCATTCTGAACAAGACAAGTATCTTGTCAATAACGACTGTAAATTAAAAAAAAATCATTCAAATCCCCTGTCTCCAACGGTACCAGTCGACATATAATAAGTTCATACATTAAATGTATTGTCTACTGGTGCGTTAGCTGTTTGGTTTAGTATATTAGTATTATATTAGTTTCAAGTTTTGTAACTTCGATTAATAACACAAATGCAATTTTCATGGAAAAGAACTTCAAATTAATTGAATGTTGTTTAACGGCTCATCAACACAGTATAGGTTATTTAGAGCCGCCCCAGAGAGAGGGGAAGGATACATAGGAATCCGGGAACCGTGCCCTACTCTTATTATCGAATAGATTCCTATGGTTCTTTAACGTGCTCGGAGGATAGACCGATACAAGGGACCGCCCGGTTTACGTCCCCATCCGACGGACGAGGCTTGCCCAAGAACACACCGACGAAACTCAGTGGCACCACGGAGGATTGAACCCGGGGCCTCCGGTTACAAATCCGCCGCGCTACCGACTGTGCCACGCCAGCCCTTCAAATAATTTGGCCGATAAAATATCAGATAGTAAGATTAAAGAACCGGCCCAATTATTTACAAGAAGTATTTCTTACTTTCAATTTAGATCTGGTAATTAGCAAACGTTGTTTTAATTTAATTAAGATCACCTGCAGTATCAGTGGATATTCTATAATTACAATGATTGATAGAGTCAAGTGGCAAAGTCAGTTATTAAAAAAACATCTAAAGAAACGAGGTTAAAAAGACCTTGCGAACAAAACCTCAAGTGGTATGTTTTGCATTATATAAATCAACAGCTGCTTAAAATGTTTTTCTAATGACGCTCTTGGTGTTTCAGTAGATAGGTATCACCTACAGGCACGGAGTGCGATTTTGGATTTCATTTATGACTCAGTCTAGTAATTGATTGTTTATATACTTTGTAATTCTATACTACGGCGATAAGACATAATATGTTTCCATTTGACTGTTTTCAAAATGTTTTTAAAATCACAAAACCAACAGTAATGTTCTTCTAGGCATACACGACTTAAAGCCACACATGGATTAAATGTTATATATTATTCCAGAGCTCTATGAGTCTCTGTAACAGCTGTTTATTCAAATCTAACACATATCCCGTTTGATGGACCTATGCAGTTACTCGCCAAATGTGTGTTTTTACTGAATTATTTCCGTCTGTTTTTTTTTTATCCAAGTTAGCTTTCCGTCAATGCTTATATATATACAGATGGCAAACCGTGCATTTAATTAAGACACGTATTCCATGCAGATTATCGTTAAGTCAGTAATGTATAATATAAGTAAGAGGATCATAAAAGTTGGAGTTACGATAAGATGAGATTAAATACAGGATAACTCACTTACAGAGGAGCTCTCTGACAAATGAAAATAATTAGCAATGCACACGTGTAGCATCAATGTCAATCAAAAGATAAGCAAACGTTCAACTACCTAGACGCGCTTTACTGTCAAGGAACTGATTGATTTTAATAGAAAGATCTGTCAGTGGTGGCCAATTTGTAAATTGAGATTTGAACAATATATCTGACTGCAAGATTTTAAAGAGAAATGAACAACGAGAAGTGTTTACTAACTCCAACTATATGTAAAAGTAAGCAAAAATGGTCACTGGTGACCATGTTTCACAATGAATCAAAATTCTATACATAATCAAGGATTACGACTCGCTTTAGGTGCCCTTCGTACATCACCAGCCGAAAGTCTATATGTAGAAGCTAATGAACCATCACTGTCTCATAGACGGGACAAATTAGCCCTTCATATGCCATTAAATTACAATCTAACCCTTCAAACCCAACTTTCGATACTGTTTTTAATCCTAGTAATGAACCTCTTTTTGATCGAAAACCGAAGGCCATTCGACCATTTGGTCTTCGTATTAAACCAAAATTAAGAGACACTGAAATCGACCTAAATTTGAAAAGTACAAAGTACCAAAAATTCCACCGTGGATTTTGGAAACACCAACAAATATTTTTGATCTTTGATCCAGTACAGACCCTACTGTCGTTCAAGGCAAATTTAATGAAATTAAATCGAAATCCAGTTACTTTCAACATATACAAACAGATAGTTCTAAAGATGGAGATAAGGTAGCTGCAGCAGCTGTTGTTCACAAACACAGCATAAAGAGCCGCCTGCCTGACACGGCCTCTATCTTTTCAGCTGAACTTAAAGCAATTGAACAATTAAACTTGCCTTAAACTATATTCAGGAATCTGATGATGACGATTTTGTAATATTTTCTAATTCCCTTTCATCTCTTCAAGCCGTGGGTAATATGAAACATTATAACCCAGTTGTGCTTCAACTTTTACAAAAGTACAATTCTATTATAGTTGATAATGTTATTATTTTCTGCTGGCTTCCAAGCCATGCAGGAATACGTGGTAATGATAGAGCTGATAGTGCTGCTAAAGCAGCATTACATATATCTAATGCCAAATTACCTTTTACTGATTTTAAAAGTTGTATTAACACATATATTCGTAACTCTTGGCAAGCCGCTTGGGATTTGTCAGTTACCAATAAACTCCATTAAACCGTTACTCGGAAAATGGCCTTTTTCTAGTAGACCCATTCGTCGAGAAGAAGTTGTCCTATCCCGGTGCAGGATAGGACATACACGTTATACTCATTCATATTTATTACAAGGTGAGCAATTACCAAAATGTATACTCTGATTTGCACCGTTAACGGTCAAACAAATCTTGTTGGAATGGGTAGACTTTGATTTTATGCTTTGATAGGTACTACAATGTTAATACTATAAAAGAAGTATTTGATACTATAGATTTTAGTCTTGTTTTATATTTCCTGGAAGAAAGTAGACTATATAAATCATTATAATACGTTCTTATATATATCTACCTATGTATATACCCGTTGACGGGCATTTGTTAATTTACATATATAGTTTATATTACTACCATATCATCCCTTATTTGTAAATAGTTTTATCTTTATATATTTACATTAATGTTGAATTACTACTTCATTTCTTCATCTTTCATCAGCTTTTGCGCACACTATGACCTATGTATGTGTCGACGTGCCGTAAAACACCATTCATTCATTTCGTTAAGGACCAACTACTAGTCATGAAAGTCGGAATAGGGATCCAAATCGATAACACATGAGGTTTCCGAAAAACAGAGATCACAATCTTCATTTTAATGTATCTGTAGCCATGGCAGCCGTCTTAGATTTCTGGTTGATTTAAATTATAATTCGGACCAATAAGTTTGCATATTCACAATAGTAGTGTGACGTTTGAAGAAAATCAGACTTGTCAAGTATATTCAGAGAAATTATCATCACAAATTGTCTCAGTTTTCAAGGCGACATTCTGCTCGTCTTTACTTCCCTATTATACCTCAGTTAGGTATTTGTGTGTGGTGCTTTACAAACATGTCAATGTAAATCACGTGTTTGAAAGGTTCTGCTGTTATAATTAAGGAATTCGGGAACCAATCGTGTCAAAGTAAAGCATCACGATGTCGTAACACTTAAATTTATGAAGAAGTAAATTAGAAATAGAATATTTCGCAATATGCCATTAACTGTGCGTAAAACACGTTAACATCATTACTATGGTCACTATTCTAAGAAATCAGACAGCTCAGACGTATATCTCAGTACGATTCGTTTATGATCTTTCAAAACACATACTTACGATTGCCGGTTGTCCCTTTAAAACGTTGAATATCGTTTTGCGTTCGTTGCAAAGACAGCGATTTGTTATTGTTTTCTAAATTCGCCATAAGTTATACTAATATACAGTTACTGTTGTGCATTTATACTTGAATTGGATTAAGAGGTCCGTGGTTCAATTCCGGGCAGCGGCACGCCGATTTTTGAAATGACAATTATTCTAAATAAGTAATAATTCCGTGTCCTTTTTAGACGCAATATAGTACTTGTATACATATGTAATATTGAGGCATATATATTATAGATAGATAGATAGATATTTTATCCAAACATAAGGCATTACGCCCAACAGTTCACATGCAAATAGTACATACATATAAACATGTATATGAAATACACACAACATTTTCCAGTTAATGACAATTTGTCTAATTTCATAGGTGAGTTTCAAGATCATCTGTATATGTTACTAGTTAAAAAGTATTTGACAACTATTAAGTATATAAGTGTTTAATATATATTTTTAAATTAATATTCCGAAGTACTGATCAGAACACATTTATATCTGTGGACAAAATGGAGAAAAGTGATATTTATTTATAAAACATGTCGTCTCTTCTTTTAAAACTTTTACAAATGAAAACGGACAGTTTCTTTAATAAACTCTTGTTTTCTGTTGTCATAAGTTCAATAAATTTTGGTATGTTTGGCCGTTTTCAAAAATATTTGTTAACATATTCTTTTCTAATATAATGAACACTCCAATACAAAGTGAAATTCGTCTTCTAGTATATTACATATCTGGCATTTTCTTTCGGATCTTGGTATTTTATTTGGTCTATGCCATCGACCAGTTTCTATTTCTAACCTGTGACTAGAGACTATTAGTTTTGTAAAAAAAGCTGTAAATTTCTTTATATTAAGTACATCTAGATAATACTTAAACCTGAAATCTGATATTATTCTGTATGTACTAGCTCCAGTGGAATCCGATAATTCAGCATTCCAATTTTGTATAAACATATCTTTAATTCGTTGTTTAAAGATAGATATTTTATTCAAACATAAGGCATTACACCCAACAGTTCACATGCAAATAGTACATACATATAAATATGTATATGAAATACACACAACATTTTCCAGTTAATGACAATTTGTCTAATTTCATAGGTGAGTTTCAAGATCATCTGTATATGTTACTAGTTAAAAAGTATTTGACAACTATTAAGTATATAAGTGTTTAATTTTTAAATTAATATTCCTAAGTACTGATCAGAACACATTTATATCTGTGGACATAAATGGAGAAAAGTGATATTTATTTATAAAACATGTCTTCTCTTCTTTTAAAACTTTTACAAATGAAAACGGACAGTTTCTTTAATAAACTCTTGTTTTCTGTTGTCATAAGTTCAATAAATTTTGGTATGTTTGGCATTTTCCAAAAATATTTGTTAACATATTCTTTTCTAATATCTTGATATAGTGAACACTCCAATACAAAGTGAAATTCGTCTTCTAGTATATTACATATCTGGCATTTTCTTTCGGATCTTGGTATTTTATTTGGTCTATGCCATCGACCAGTTTCTATTTCTAACCTGTGACTAGAGACTCTTAGTTTTGTAAAAAAAGCTCTAAATTTCTTTATATTTAGTACATCTAGATAATACTTAAACCTGAAATCTGATATTATTATGTATGTACTAGCTCTAGTGGAATCCAATAATTCAGCATTCCAATTTTGTATAAACATATCTTTAATTCGTTGCTTAAATATATTAATGAAATACGTTATGTTTTCTACTCCTTGAGAATACCAAACTTCATTAAATCCTGTTCGTTCCAATAACCCTTTAACTTGAGATGCCCAGTTTAATTTGTTTGGGTTTACGATCAGATCATCTAACATAACATTATACATATTTTTTATATATTTGCGATCACTCGTACGTGTAATTTTTAACCAGAACCGGATAATATAGGCCATACGTTGAATTTTTAAAGGGACTCTCCCGAGTTCTCCAAATATGAAATTGTTTTGAGTTTGTGTTTTAACACATAAAAGTTGTTTACAAAATTGAAGGTGTACTTTCTCTAACTTTTCCGCATTTGAGAATCCCCATATCTCTGCGCCATAATTTAATATTGGCAAAATGAGTTTATCAAAAATGTCTAAAGTGTGACTGACCGATAAGTCAGTGAATTGATTTATATATGACTTCATTTTGAAGATTGCCTTTAATGCCTGGCCACTTAATGATTCGAACGTTTGATCAAAAGAACCGCCTGTGGTAAAGACAATTCCCAAATAGGTAAACTTATTTACAATTTCAATTACAGTATTATTATATGTAAACAATAGGTTCCTTTTTATCTGACCGCCTTTTTTAAAAAGCATGACCTTCGTTTTATTTTCATTTACAACCAATTTCCATTTCTGGCAATAACTGTACAGTATATCTAACCCATCTTGTAGCCCCTTTTCAGAATCCGAAAATATCACTATGTCATCAGCGTATAATAGTAGCAGCAACTTTAACGTTCCAGTATCGATACCTTTAAAACCATTCAGTGTAAAATATTCTTCTAAATCATTTACATACATAGAAAATATAAAAGGTGACAAACAATCGCCCTGCGGCGCTCCAAGATAACAGCTAAAACTGTCACTAAGCTGGTTTTGATACTTTACTCTTGATTTTATGTTCGTATACAATGATTTAATAATATTAAGGATTTTACCTCTCACTCCATATTGCATAAGTTTATAGAATATGTTTTGTCTAACCAACAAATCAAAAGCTTTAGTGAAATCTATGAAAGTTACATATAACTTTTTTTTTCCATTCAATATATGATTTATCAAACCATGGAGAACGAATATGTTATCAATAGTTCCCATATGTTTTCGAAAACCAGTCTGTGCTTCAATATAAATATAATAATCCTCAATCCATGTAGTTAACCTGTTGTTTAAAATTCTTGTGAATAATTTACCGAATGTACTCAGTAATGTTATCCCTCTATAGTTTTCTGGTTGGTTTATATCTCCATTTTTGAAAAGTGGTACGATATAGCCTTCCGTCCAGTGAGAAGGGAAATAACCCATATCAAAATATTATATACATATTACTTGCCTATCAAATACTGAACTGGTTAAACTGATTGAATGATATGATTCTCGGCACAGGCTCACAGCATAGCATTTATCAAACTTTTTTAATACATTCAATATAATATATTATTTAAACGTGTACTCATGCAAGATCCTCTTTTAACAGTTTCTAGATGAAACCTCTGGATAAAAAATATTTATATAATGACACAGTTTGTCAGAATTGTAATTATCTGTCATCAGCTTAACAAGATAGACGATCTATGTATACGTTATTTTCGCGTGTATAAAACACGTTTTAACTGAACGGTTGAATTTAGAACGTAATTGTGTCGCATATTATTTCCATATCCGCGAATTTCACAATTGTAATAATTATTCTATTCTAATTGCAAAGACCTTCCTTAAAACAATATCAAATTTATAATCATGCATTTTTAAATATTTGATCAATGCGAAGCAAACAATATTTTATCAATGCGATGCAATGCGTGTTTAAATATTTATTTTAAACATTTAAGCATATATTGTAACATATAATATATTGTAACTGTTTATTAATCCGTCCCCGTCTATGTTAAATACGAAAAAGTTATTCATGTACATCATATATTCTAACATAATATATACTGAAAGGAAAAAGAAACGCATAATGGATATTTCCGCTATATATTGTATGTTTAATATGCTACTGCTAATCGAATGGTTGAGGGCGACATTAGGCATGTCCTTTCGGAATGAAGGTTTAAACAGCACCGAACACACCAATGGTTAACCCTTTAAATGTTCATGTCCTCTCGGAATGAAGGTTTAAATAGCACCAAACACACCAATGGTTAACCCTTTAAAGTTTCGTTATCGACAGAATGCGCATTTGGCTCAAGCAGGTGAGAAAACTTAGTCTTTAAAACGTTGCAATCTTTTAACCTTAACCACAATACTGAAATTGCCTGACTTTTTCAAGCGAAACTTCAACATTTATGAATTTCGTGAAAAAAGTATATACTTTGATTAAAAGGTCTATTACATGACAGGGTTGTCCTTTCTGTAATTAGTTATATCCCCATTATGTACAAAACACGTTGAGATATATCTGGAATACTGTATTACGTGGAATTAGGTGTATATAATAGTGTAGTTTAGGCAATTTTTTTTATTATGCGTTTCTTTTTCCTTTCAGTATATTTACCAAACATTATAGTCAGATATTTATCAACTTAGATTTATGAACTGCGAAAGCTCATGTATATGAACTGTTTTATTGTAGCGTAGTCATTTCTGTATCTGTGTTACAGATTGCCATGCATATGTCCGTGAGCTAATGGTCAGATACCACTATTGATTTGGGGCTTCGGATTGGTTGAATAAGGTAAAGGGTATATCAGGGCATATAGTCAGATTGTAACGTAGATTCTGATTGGATTATATTACCCAAATCGTAACAAATCCCCATAAAACATCATAACATTATTATTTCCAAGAACATGAAGAAGAGAAAACGGGATTGGCTGTGATATGAAATATAACCTTAATTTCGGTTTAAATTTTTTGCATGTTGTCCAATTAAAACATGTAATAGGTAATTTTCAACAGTTTATCGCATTGTCTAAGTAAAAAATATGTTAAACGCGTTTTGTTGTAGAGACATCCGTTATGAAATCCTGCTAATATAAGCTTTCCCATCGCGTGGAATTAAGGCGGGACCACGTAAAGAGAAATAGGTCAAGGTGTCATTCAAACATGGAAGGCCATTCCACAAAGATACCTCCATCTTATATTGTTACATTAAACACTTTAACAACCATTTGATTTCATGTACTATTCGAATGTACTACACTATCACATATATTATGAGGATGTAACCCCCCTCCCCCCGAGTACTAAATACTCATTATTTTAGAGACCGAGTACTGCATACTATTTAGCTCCGGCAAAATTTCTAGATGAATGAAGGCCCTATTATCAAAATTAGACCTTTATATTTACATTTTATGATTTTTTGTACATATTTGGTTTTAAAAATACATTTTATGAGTACTAAATACTAAATAGTGTGTTGTGCGAGTACTGCGTACCAGGCTCGTGCGTACTAAAACGCCCTGAATACTGCGTACCAAAAGGGGGGGGGGGGTGGTGGGGGGGGGGGGGGGGGGGTTCAGCCTCTATTATTACACCATGTTCAAGGAGACATATATACTGACGAGATAAAGAAACGCCTCATCGGGCATTTCCGCTATATATTGTATGTACGCTATGCTGCTGTTAATCGAATGGTACATGGCTACGTAAGACCTTTCTTTTCGGAAAAAATACTAAAACAACACAAAACACAGCAAATAGTATTTCTTCAAAGTTTGATTATTGGCAGAGTATCTGTTTGGCTCAAGCATGTAAGCAAACTTAGGATGCAAATTTCTGAAAACTCTTTACGTTAAATACAGTACTAAAATAGTCAATTTTTCAAAGAGGAACTTCAATATTTATGAATTTCTTGTTATAAAGTGTACTGTGATTAAAACGTCTACAACATCACAGTTGAGTCCTTTCTCTAACCAACTGCAACTTTGTTTTACAAAACATCTTGGGATTTATTTGGAATATTATGTGGCATTAAGTGTGCAGTACATACAATATATAGCGGAAATTCCCGATGAGGCGTTTCTTTATCTCGTCAGTATATATACAAGCTTTCAGCTTTCTTCTGAATACTGATTCACTGTTCATTATTGTTTTGACTGTATGACTTTATAGATGTAAGCTGTACACAATGTAAATAAAACAGTGTTTAAATCAACGATACTCCCAGCTCTACATTGTGTCAATGAGAGCCCGGTGGCGAGCTGAAATTGCTGCTTATGGAGGCTGCACCACATATTAAACGCCATTTTGCAAAAGTGCGTTCGGTTTTGAGGGTGTTGAATTCTTTAAACCCGTGTTATGCTTGAACAAAAGGTAATATGAAAGAAAATCTTCAGCAAATATATGAAATGGAATTGTTTCATATACTGGATCTCCTTGGATATGGCGTCGTTTTTCATGTTTTTCAACAAGAAATGGAAAAAATCGGAAGTGCTGTTAATTAACTAATTTATTGAACTATTCCATGTATTTAACTGTATTTGAATAATATGAAAAAGAGATGCTCATTCGGTCCGTTCTCACCTTTTGACGTTTTTGTTTTTACTGAGGCAGGCTTGCGCTCTCGTCATTGGTTGTGAACAGCTTCGCAAAATTCCGCGGAGTAGTATGTGTTTAGTGAGAAATTTATAATTCCTGGGTTCAATCTTACCGGCGGCGGATGTAGTTTATGTGTATTGACGTCTATTTACTTGTGACAATCCTATAGTTGAAGTGTATCTGAATTTAATTGGGTGTATCTTCCCGTGTGAAGTTACCAATATGGATTCTTTCAAGATACATTCGAAATATTATACCTGTAGTTTATCATCTCTAAGTACATGTAAACATCCGAGGTGCAGTCGAATGTAGTTCCTATAATAAAAAGTAATCCCTTCTTTTTTATGGAAATGGGCATTATAAGTAGGGGGAAAACTGCCTATTTCTTTTCGATTTTGTGGTTGTATGTATAAGAAGCGTATTAATAGTTTTTACTGGATCACTGATGAAAATTTTCGAAAGTTCGACTCTATGCTTACACTTTGTGAGCAATGAAAACAGTCGAACAATGAAAACAGCTGTACCCTTGACCTGTTTAGTAAACAAACAAGAACTTTCTTACATGTCTTGTGACCCCACGTTTTCTGGTGATCTTTCAAGTGGAAAATTAGTTTTCTATATGAACATTACACTGCTGCATTATCCATACTTGAGTTGAATTTGCAGCAAGTAATTAACATGCAACACTTTAACATTGGTGTCTATGGGGAAAATAATTAGTGGTTTCATACCTGTATTCATCGAGATTTTGCGAATGAACCATTCGCGCCTTCTGAGTTGAGCTGAATTGGCGCTTTACGGCACAGCAACAATAAAAGTTTATATGGCCACTATGTATTTGTTTGTACTGAGATATCTCACTACAAACTGCGAAGAACGCATTAAGTAATTATCGACGCCAGCAAAGCATTATTAAATGAGTTATCGACAAAAACGTAGATTTGTAATAATAAAGCGTTTGTTTAAATACCGATCAATTAATTTAGTTTGTTGAAATCGTGTCAATTTTAACGTAATCTGTATTATTTACTTTACATTCAATACACATTATTCAATGTAATCTTGTGTGAAACACTCCAATTGTATTGCGTATATTACAACAATAGTTCTCGTTGATTATACGGTCTCGTTGATTTACTCTTGCAGACAAGAGAGAAGTTTATTGATATATCGGTAAGTATACAACAACTTTATGGCTTTAACGTAATGCAGCTGTAATTAAGCTGTGATCTAAAGTTGTTTAAAGTTATAAATATAGAGAAAACACTTAAGCTGTCTATGTTATATTCATATAACATTTATAAGGACTCTTAAAATTGCCATACGGGTGTAATTAGAATATACCATATATATATATAATGTGTTTTCATAAGATCAGTAGACCTGGGTCCATATTCATAAAGTATTCAGTGGAAAATATTACAAAAATCCAAATTTAAGATATTTACATATTTTCAAATATCTTATTAGACTCTCATCGACACTACCGAGCATCTAAGATAATTATTTTTGCTGTGGATTTTATTAATCCATAGCATTATTAGAAATGTAAAGAAGATGTCTTCAAACGATAGAAAAATTGATACATTTTGACTTAAGATATAGCTAAATAAAACCTTAATTTCGGCTTAAAACGTTTGCATATTGTACAAACTTTTAATAGGTAATTTAAAACAGGTTTATCGCATCTGTCCAGTAAAAAATGTTTTTAATCGTGTTTTATTGTTGAAATACCTGCAAATATAAGCTTTAATTGTGCGCATATAAAATCGATTTAAGCTAACCAGTAGGCCTTATTGCCTACTGACCGTTCCAAGTCGGTAACCCTGTCTTCACCACCCTTTCTGTTGTTTTTTGTCTCTTTCATTGTAGTTTCTAGTCCTTGTTTGCAGTACAGTGGGCACCTACGATGCCATTGCGTTCGGACGATGTGGTTTCTATAGGACCCTATATATCATTATCTTCGCTTAATGTAATTAAAGCGGGACCACGTAATGGTCACATGATCCTGACACCGGGCTAACTACCCTTAGTATCTTAAGAAACAAGATAACTCTAAGTGGCGTATTAATGAAGACTTGTTTTGTCCCGGCCGGGGATTGAACCCACAAGGACTATCACAACCTGACTTCTATAGTGACGTGATTTACAAACTTCGTAAGTTCCTTGGTCATGATCACTTTCACACTATCTTTGTTAAACTTGTTAAACGGTCTATCAAAAGAATTTATGGCTCTATCATTTTGAAACGCACTGCATGATTGGTGGTGAACCCATTTACAGTTCGCCACTATGCTTTCCTCTTTAATTGTACGATGACCGGTCTTGCTGTGGAACCAATGATGACGTCTACCTAAAGCCCAACGTGCCCTTAATATTTATTCTCTTGTTGATCCGGCTTCTGTCAAGTCTTTGAGTACCTTCTTTGTGGCTTTCTAGGCTATTATCTTTTGTATTTATATATACACCAGCATCTTTGTGTTTTACTTACAATGCTGCCTTGTTGGTTAGAGACTAGCCATGGAGGGGATTTCTTTATTTACACCGACTGTCCCGTTTTATTGGGATGACAGTAGGGTAAGTGTGAGGTTTGGTACACCCTAGAACCTCATGTATACCCCCAGCGGCCTTTTTTTGCCACTGACCGTTCCAAGGCGGTAGCCCTATTGTCAACCTTATTAGTGTTTGTGACGTCATATGCCTTTATTCCTTATTAACATTGCCATTCATGTGTATCGTTTTGCGTGTTTTTGCGTTTACTGTGTTCTGTGAAAGCTGCATTTCCTGTTCAAATGTATACTTATTTTTACTGTCAATGGTTCTGTTGCTACATTGGTGTATCATTCATACATGTTTGGTGTACCATAACACGAAGCTACAAGTCAACGTATACTGCATTGTATGGTGGCGTTCAACATTTCCGAAAGAACCTCTACACCAAGAATTATCACACCCTGACTACGTAAGATCCTTAATCATGATAACTTTCATACGATATGTATTAAATCTGTTAAAGCAATTGTCAAATCAGGTTATGACTCTATCAGTTTGCAGCGCATTCTATGTTTAGTGGTTGACACATTTACAGTTCGTCACTATGCTTTCCTATATGATTGTGCGATGTCCGGACAGATTATAGACCCTACGATGACGGTATCTAAAGACTGAGAGAACGGTAACGTTTGATGTTTATCTCCAATCTTGTCTTATCGTGCCCTTGATGATTCATTTGCTGGTTGTTATGACTTCTGACAAGTCATTGGAGTACTAGCTTTTTGGCTTTCTGTGCTATTTATATTCATATATACATGATCATCTTTGTGTTATACTTTGCTTGCCTAAGAAACCTGCCTATTTTGATAAAGCATAAAGTCTGGTGGTGAATTCTTTATTTACACTATCCCGTTTAGATCTGACTACATCAATTATCAACCAATCAGGTGGCAGGGAAAATGTTCCAGGGTAAATTCGGAGCTATTACACAGAATCTCTTAATTTTGATTGGTAGAAAAGGTAAATAAACCAAAACATCTTGCTAAAAAATTAAAATTCAACTTTTGAAGAGTACCTAAAAAGGATAAATCATACATTTGTGCAAAGTATGGGTCAGCACCATCCGACACAAACATTTTTTTCAAAACATACTCAACGTATGATTTGTGTATGTTTTTTTGATAAAACTAAGATTGGTCTTTCAAAACAAGTAAGCAAAAATATAGCTTCTTATATTAGGGAACTCAGTACTTAGATTAGAGCGATAAAGTACGTCTATGGAAAATGAATTGGTGTAGTATGACTTTTAAGTGGGATGACAATGGGATAAACGTGAGATTTGTTGCACCGTAGAACTTGGTTTAATGCCCCAGTGGTATGTTTTGCCAGTGAACGTTGAGATGCGGTAGCCCTATTTCCCCCTCTTTATGGTTGTGTGATGTCATATTCCATTACGTGGTCCGAGTATTAACTTTCATACCCCATCCAACCCCTTCTACAAGAAACAAAAACGGGGTTGGATGGGGTATAAAATAAAACCTTAATTTCGGCTTAAAAAGTTTGCATATTGTAAATTAAAACATTTAAAAGGTAATTTTAAACAGGTTATCACATTTTTTCAGTAAAAAATGTTCTTAAACGTGTTTTATTGTCGAAATATCCGTTATAAAATCCTGCTAATATAAGTTTTACCGTCACTTAATGGAATTAAGGCCGGACTACGTAAGCTTGTCTTTTATTTACTCTAGTAATTGTTGCTTATTTCGATGCGTGTTTTGATTGACTGTAGTTCTTGTTTGGTGTATGTTCTGTTCCACTTTTACATCTTCTCTGCTGCAATGTATGTTGGAACCATCATAAAACAGTTCTTGGTCCACCAGGTTGTGGTATCATTTCACAGCTTGTTATATCAGCCGTAAATGCATCGGAAATGTACACGTATTCCGACGGCCGAGGTGTCAAGATGGTCTGCAGGCACATGTTTATAGCCCTGTGATATTTGCAGTCTTCTTAAAATCGAATAGTCAAAGATCCAACACATTTCTGTCACTTATTGAGGAATTGTAAATGGTTTAACCTATATGTATTCTGTCAGATTATAACGCGTGTAACTAATACGTTTTCCAGTGTAAATATAGATATACAAATCGAACAGGAAAATCACAAACACACAGAAACAAAAAACAAACCAATGTTAAGAATGGTGGCGTATATAATTGAATAATTGCATTTATTCTCAGTTTTAATGCGACGAGACAGTGTCTACTTTGTGATGTTTTTCTTATACTCACAGGTGTCAGTAGGGTGAAGTTACAAAACTGTTTTTCACACAAAAGTCACATGCTGTTTTAATTACGTCGAACCGTTTACATCAATATATACTCATTCAAAACAAGAAGTGTGCACATCTAGTGATGGAAACAATTAAAAAGTTGTATTGACAAATTTAGAAACTCAAGTTTTAAAATATACAAACTGTATGCATACTGATTGATAAAGCAATGACGCCTTAGTATGAAAAGTACAAAATCAAAAGAGTGCAAAACCAAAATTGCACAATGCATAAAATTGAATGGGAACATATAAAAGTCATATTGTTAATTACTGTTTTTTTTGGAACTTTTCATAAATGAATCTTTCAGTTGACTGTCGTCTTTGAATGTTATTTTTCCTGTTCGATTTTTATATCTACTTTTAATTACTTCTCGAAAACATAGTTGTGATGATAGTTTGAACAAAACACATGTATGACTTAAATGTAAAGATTTACAGCAATTTGTCATCTGTAATGAGGTCGACTATGCAAATTATTAGTTCACGCTTTTTTTTTTGACACAGTATAGTTAGTATTTAGAGAGAAAACAGAGATTATATTATTTTATTGAGAAAAATATGTAATTTACAGTAGCCGTCACGAATATGAAATTAGTTATTTTAGAAGAATCTATGTGTACAAAGGTATTGTAGGTGCATGCTTTTATATAAAGTATGTAGCATTAATAATTAGTCAACACAAACATTTCAAGTCTGGTTGGTTTAAATAAAAACAAACATAAACGCACGTACATGCAACCTTCATGTCCATGCTGAATACGTGTACAACGATTCATTGTTGAAGACTTTATACTTGAACAGTTATTAATTAGTCACAATTAGTTGTCAAATAAAAGTTAATGGACAGACTGACGGACATAATACGTCCGTACCGGCGTATACAAATTGACCTAAAGGAGATAGTATATTGAAGCCACCAAACAAAAGCCATTCGTGCAAACTCGGCCAATCCCGTCATTCTCCGGTATCATGCCTCGCGTGTATTTCGACGGATCGGGTTGTTCAAAATCTTCACATTTTGTTAGCCGGAAGGCAACGGGACATAACATAGTACACTGTTGCTATAAATATATATAACATAACAATTAAACACACTTGATGATGTATGATTTCGTAACATGTTTTTTTATTTACAATACAGATGAAGGTTTTATTCCTATTTCCATGTAAATAAACAATGTATGAAGCATTCGGATAAATGTCATTGAAACATATAGATATACATATCGAACAGGAAAAGCAGCATTCAAGGACGACAGCCAACCAAAACACACACAGAAACAAAGAACAAATTTAAAGATGAATAAGAGGCCAACTAAGACATCAGAAACACAAAAGGGTTGACAATAGGGCTACCGCCTTGGAACGGGCAGTGGCAAAAAGGGCGATGCGGGTTTAAACCAGGTTCTAGGGTGCGCCAAACCTCACACTTACACTACTGTCAACGCAATAAAACGGGACAGTGAAAATAAAGAACTCCCCGCCATGAACAATTTTCTAAGCAACAAGGCAGCATTAATAGGCAATATAAGTGCTCGTGTATATATAAATACAAAAAACAACAACAATAGTCTAGAAAGTCACAAAGAAGGTACTCAATGACTTGGCAGAAGCCAGAGCAACAAGAGAATAAACCATTGAGGGCATGACAAACCAAGACGGCAGACACACATCAAACGTCACCGTCCTTTTGGGCTTTAGGCATGTTAGGTAGACGTCATCATAGGGTCCACAGCCTGTCCGGTCATCGCTAACATAGATTGTTATCCAATTCCTTTTGGTGGGAATCTTAAGATGCGACATGCTAGTATGACGTAACCAACATGGAGACTTTCAAGATGCATTCTAGATTGCATTGCTTTAAAGATGTAATCGAGATGTTGTGAATGAACAAACGCACAGAGAACTATCTTACCGTAAAATCCACTCTTGACATGATTGTACTATTTGACTAAAAAAACAAGCAAGCATGAATGTAAAACTATAAGATAATGGCATTAATTAATTTTGATCAGTCTTCACGAAAGGAAAATGAATTTTACTAATTACGAGAGCAATGCGACATGTTAAAAGCAATGAATCTAAATTATTCTAAGCTCAAGATAATAGAAATGAAATTAAAAGGAATGAAATTTTAAGAATATCTAAACCCACACAATCAATGTTTATGTTTTAGTATTAATCTTAGAATGCAGATAGGAAAGCGTCATAAACTTGTTGCCAACAACCTACTGTAAATGGTTTTCCCCTTGTTTTATTATTTCCATTTGTCTGCTTTTTTATATTCCACGACATTACGCAATGTATTATGTGACATTTCCACGTGGAGGTTTTAATCTAATAAACAACTAATGGTAAAAACATCAAAAATTAATTCAAGGTCAAAACAAACCATTGTATCTACAGTGACGATGCTCGCCCAAGAGGATTCTTGATCCCTGTATCCACTATAGATATAGCAATTGTTCTTCAGATCCACATTTGCATATTTTTTTTCCTTTTAGGACAATTTTCCCGTAGGCCAGTTATACAAACAGTTATGCCTTTGATCTCTGGATTCATTAAATGGATTGCCAATGTTACCCAGATCCCTAAAGGCTAATGTCCATGTTCCTAAGATGCACACAATTCCTCGAATGGCTTCAGTTACAATTGCGGTACGTCGTAATAAAGCTGAAGCTTATTTTCGCAAATAATTAGCAAATAATTGAGATGACGAAGGATGGTTGACTGAATATATTTCAAGTAATACAGTGTTTAACTTTTAGAGTTATGTATTTCTTTCGGAGTACGTTTCAAAAAGCTCAGCTGCGCATGACAAATCATTAACCGAACTCATTTCATTAAATCAACTTAACATTTAAACTTGCTTAGGAGCTACATAAGGAATCATCCATCCATTATTGCACCAGTTCCATTATATCACGTATATATTTGTTCTGGAATACGGTAAACGGCTTAATAGAGGGGATGTACTACGGAATATCACTGAACAGAGACGTAGACTATGGAACACAACTTAAAAGAGTAGATTGAATACGGTAATATTTGGAATATGTACATCTTTGAGCAAAGGGGATAACATACGGAATAACACTTATCAGAGGGAATTAAATACCTAATATCACTTACCAGAGGCTATGAAATACAGAATATTACTTATCAGAGTGGTTAAAATACAGAATATCACTTACCAGAGGCTATGAAATACAGAATATTACTTATCAGAGTGGTTAAAATACAGAATATCACTTACCAGAGGCTATGAAATACAGAATATTACTTATCAGAGTGGTTAAAATACAGAATATCACTTATCAGAGCGGATGAAATACAGAATATCACTTAACAGAGGTGATGAAATACAGAATATCACTTAACATAGGGGGAGAAATACGGAATACTACTCATGTGGAAAAACATACTTAACATTAGGGTTGAATAAAAAAAAAACGACTTAAGGGGTTTGGGGGGGGGGGGGGGGAAGGATAATAGCGCATGAAATTCAGAGTACCACTTAACACAGGGTGTGTACATGACATATCAGTTAATATACGGGATGAAATACGGAATATCACTTAATAGGGGATGAACTATGTAATATCAGTTGCCAAAGGGGATGAAATACATAATACAATTTAACATACGGGTGGAATATGGAATACCACTTAACAGAGGGTATGTAATAAGGAATACAATGAAATACGGAATCTCAGGGGCTGAAATACAGAATACAACGTAACATAGTGGATGGAATACGGATTACTACTCAACAGAAGGGTTAATAGGGACAAATACTGGAATAAGAAATACTACTTAACATAAGGGATCGAATACGAAATACCGCTTAGCAGAGGGTGGAATACGAAATACCACCTAACAGAGAGGGTGGAATACGGAATACCACTTAAATATAGAAGATGGACAATGAAATACAACTTAACAGAGAGGTGAATAAATAATACAACTTAACAGAGTGAATGTAATATGTATATCATTGAGCAGAGGGGAAAACATACGGAATATCAAGTTACACGTAGCACAGGAGATGAAATACGGAATTATACTACTTAACATAGAAAATGAACTATGTAATATCAATTATCACGGCGGATGAAATACAGAATAAAATTTAACATAGGGGATGGAATAGAATACCACTTAACAGAGGGTATGGAATACGGAATGCGATGGAACACGGAATATCACTAAACACAGGGGATGAAATACAAAATAAAACTTACATGTTACATAGTGGATGCAATACGGAATACCACTTAACGTAATGGGTTAATATGGAAACATACTTAACAGAAGGGGTGGAATAAGGAATACCATTTAACAGCGAGAGTGAATTAAGGAATACCACTTAACAGAGTGGATGAAATACGGACTACCACTTAATATAAAGGATGAACTACGGTATACAACATAACAGAGCACAAGAAATACAGAATACCACTAAACATAGACTGAGAGGAGGTGATGGAATAAGGATACCACTGAATACATGGGATAAATTACGGAGTAGCCCTTAACAGAGGGGATGAACTTACTAGTAGTTGCTATATGGGATGGAATACGGAATACCACTTAACACAGGGGATAAATACGGAGTACCACTTAATAGAGGGGAGGTAATACGGAATACAACTTAAGATAATGATGGAATTGAATACGTTATACCTCTTATATGTATATAACATGACATTATATGTGCTATTCATATATTCACCACGTTATATTATGTTACTGAGATCCGCCCCGGGGAAATGAGAATAATATATAGGAGGAATCTGAAAACCGTTTCCGAATAGGTTACTATAGTTTTGTTACTGTCTGGAGGGAATTCAACGATGCACTGGACCATCTGTTTTACCTCTCCCTCCGACGTTCGTGGCTTACTTATATTGCCTTTTAATGCTGCCTTGTTGGTTAGAGAATTGTTCATGGCGAGGATTTCTGTATTTATTGGGTTGACAGTAGGGTATGTGTGAGATTTGGCGCACCTTATAACCTGGTTTAACCCCAGCTGCCTTTTTTGCCACTGACCGTTCCAAGGTGGTAGCCCTATTGTCAACCCTTTTTGTGTTTGTGACGTCATGTGTATTTATTCCTTATTAAAATTGCCATTCATGTGTGTCGTTTTGCGTGTTTTGTGGTTTACTGTGTTCTTCGAAAGCTGAATTTCATGTTCGACATTTAGACTTATTTTTAGCAAACTTTAAATTGTACCCACCAGAGAATACAAATGTCAACGATGAACCCAGAACCATGAGCTATGCCGTCCAGTTCATCTTATAGACTATCGTATATAGCATGTTTACTTACGTAGTATAACAAACGTATTGTAGAACGCTTAAGTCAAAAGTGAACAGCATTCCTACTGTTAAATAACAAAGTATCGGCCGTGAATAACGCTCATATCGCATGTGATATGTAATAAACTGTTGTCACAATATACGCTCTGTATATATTACCATTTAAGGAGAGGCCACGACGTAGATACAAAGCTCAAAAAAACAAGTAAGTATTGGCGAAGAAAACAACAGTTAGTGTAAATGTATAGTTCACAATCTGTAATTTAATTTTTGGCTCTAGTGGCCAAAGGCCAGCAGAGCTTATGGAATGGCGAGTTGTCCTTCGTCCGGCCGTCGTCCGTCGTTAACGTTTGCCTCGTTGCGACATGTCAAAACAAACCTTTACCTGATTGTTAAAATCAGATCTTTACCAAACTTTACCAGATTTGTAATATCAATGAAAGTTCGAAACCAGCCAGATCAGATCGGACTAGTAACACCGGAGTTATGGCCCTTGATTTACTACTGTATTTTGCCTCTTTAAAAATATAGGGCCTTCATGTGTTATCCAATCTTTAACAAACTTTAACAGATTGTTAATATCAATGAAAGCTCGGACAAGTTTGAAAATGACCTATATCGGACCAAGAACACCCGAGTTATGTGCCCTTGAATTATTGAAAAATGCCATTTTCAGCCTTATGAACACTCTAGCGCCTTCATTTTGTATTCAATCTTTCCCAAGCTTGGCCAGATTATTGATATCAATGAAAGCTAGGACGAGTTTGAAATGGAGCTAGATCAAACCAGTTACACCGGAGTTATGGCATTTTTTCAATATTTGGAAATGTACACTGGAAACTCAAGGGGTCGTGGGTTCAAATCTCACTTGAGGCATTTTTTTCATAAGGAACCTTGGTTCATGGTTCAATTATTTATTTATTGTTTTATCTTTTTATTAGTTTTGATTTTTTTTCTCATAACGAACATTGGATCATTTTCTTGCGAGCTTAGCGGCCCTTGTTGTATCAGTTTTACATGGAATTATAGAGAAGAACTTCAAAGAAACTAAAGGCAAAGGCTTAATATATTTTGGTTATTATCAACTTATAGATTCTCGACCAGTTTTGTTCATATGGTGACACTGGGGTCAAATCTGGCCCCGATCCAGGGTTCACGGTTTTACACAGACTGATATTGGGAACAACTTTAAAAATCTTCTTCTTTGAAACTACAAGAGCTAAAGGTTTAATATTTTGCATTTATTATTAGCTTATGTTCTTCTACACATTTTATTCAAATGGTGACCCTGTGGTCTTATTTGGCCCCGCACCAGGGGTCAGTTTTTCATAGACTTATATATAGAGAAAACATTTAAAAATCTTTTTCTCTGAAACTACAAGAGTCGAAGGTTTAATAGTTTTTGATTTTCACTCAGCTTATAGTCCTCTACCAAGTTTGTTTGAATGGTGACCCTGTGGTCAAATTTGGGCCCACCCCAGGTACACATGTTTTACATAGACTTATATAGGAAAAAACTTAAAAACTCTTCTTCTCTGAAACTACAAGAGCTAAAGGTTTAATATTAAGTATTTACCATCAGTTTATGGTCCTCTACCAATTTTGTTCAAATTGTGACCCTGGAGTCAAATTTGGCCCTGTCCGCGTGGTCACATATTTTACATCGACTTATATAGGGGCAAACTTAAAAAATCTCTGAAACTACAAGAGCCAGCAGTATAATATTTTGTATTTACACACAGCTTATGGTCCCCTACCAAGTTTGTTCAAATGGTGACATTGGGGTGAAATTTGACTACGCCTCCGAGTCACATGTCAATCTTGATTTGATAGTATAGATCGACGAAAGTTTGATTTGTTTCAAAGTTAGCCAAACTTGAGCCAAATACATCCCCTCCCCCCATATATCTTGGTAATTGAAGACACGTTATAAAAAACTTTATACAAATCTAGTTTGATACTGCCATATCTGACACACAATCCTTCTATCCACCCCACCCCATCATGGACACCATATAGCCAGTAGAGCGATACAGACCCTCTTGGGCCTCTTGTTAATACGTTTGTTTAGGCGTGCGTGCTAGTTATCGTGTAATGCCTACTTTTCAGTATCAACACATGAAGGTGGTTTCGAAGTTTGCACCAGACACTGAAGAGTGAAGTAGTTTAATTTACCATGCAAAAATGCACTTTTCTGCCTAATAAAAGGGTGACCTAATCAATTTTGCTTATTAGGCACTGACCAATAACGAAAATCAATGCGGAATCTCTCGGCGTTTATTGTACGTAACGTTATCTGGCGTAATGTACGTAACGTTATTTGACGTCATAAAACTAACAAAAAACAACAACATGGCGTCGTCCTCGATAAGCGTAACATTCTGCGAAATAGCTAATGGTTTAAACATATTTTATTTCTCATTATTATTACAGAATGGAATCTGTACACAATAGCAGAAAAAGGATTAGAACGAAAGTAAAATAGCTAATGATAGTAATGCTTACAGAAAATGTGGATAATCTATATGATAAATAGAATAGTATGTCAGTGCCTTTTACTTATCAAGTTTATTAGGCTCGGCATTAAAACGAAGATTGGATCGGCAAAGCCTCGCCATTCTCCGTTTGCTAAGCCTCGCCTAACAAACTTGACAGTAAATGTCACTGACATAATATTCTCTATATAATTCCATTTGCGGGTAAAGTTAACTAGTTAACGCCTCATACATAAGTCCACGAATTTGTTTTTATTGTAACGAGTATCTAAAGGACTACCCTTATCGTGTTATATTTATTCAAGTTTCAAACAATATTAAACTCAATAAAATATTCCAAAATCTGTGTATGGTCCTTGGTTCGATTTATTTCTGGTATATTTTATTTTTAGCGCTACTGCCCAAATGCCAGCATACGCTATTGGATGGCGAGAAATCTTCCGTCCGTCGTCCATATGTCTTTAAATGTGCATTGTTGACACGCAAGGGAATTCATTTTCAGTCGTATCTTTACCTGACCTTGTCAGTGTCTTTATATTAATAAACGCTCAAAGGATCCAGATGTTCGGACCAGCAACACCAGAGTGATGGCCCTTGTTTTACTGAAACATACCATACTCTGCATTTTTAACACAATAGGACCATGGTCTTGCATTTGATCTTTACCAACCTTTGGCAGTGTCTTAATATTAATTAAATCTCGTAAATTTTGAAAATCAGTCAGATCAGACATGTAACGCGAGAGTTATGGCCCTTGGTTTTCTTAAATATGCCATAGTTTGTCTCGTTAAGACTATAGGGCCTTCAGTGTTTGTTTAATCTTAGTTATACTTAGTCAGATTTTTATATTAATGAAAGTCTGTACAAGTTAAATCAAAATAAAATAAAAAAAAAGTTAGATCGACGCAGTAACACCGGAGTTATGGCCTTTAAACTTTAAAGAGCTTTCTTAAACTCGCTATATTTTGCCTCGTTAAGACGATAGGGACTTCATTTGTCATTTGATATTTATTATACTTGGTCATACTGTTGATATTAATAAAAGCTCGCCCAAGTTAAAAAGAAATCAGCTAGACCCATCCAGTAACACCGGAGTCATGGCCTTTGATTTTCTTAAACAAGCTATATTTTGCATCGTTCACACAGTAGTGAATTCATTTTTCATCTTATCTTTACCAAACTTGTGCTAGATTGAGTTACCTATGAAAGCTGAGTAAAAAGCTTGAGTTATCAATTATGCCTGACTCACGTCCATTCATATATCATGCCTCAAACAGCCCCATCACCAACCCCCAAACATCCTACGCCCCAATATTTAATTTGTATACGTTTTATTCTTTGAAATTATCTCAGTCATGAAAGAAAGTGGGACAAGTTCAAAAACTACTCATGTCAGACAAGAAACAGCAGTTTTATGGCCGTTGATTTAATGACATGGCAATCTGGAAGACAGTATCAAGCATTACATTATGCGACTAGATTGTTTTAAATCAGTATCGTTTTGACTTTAGATTTGCTCGCATGCATGTACATGATGTAAGTGTTTGATTTTTGTTTGTTTCTTCTTAGTCGAACATGTGTTTAAATATAGTTCCTGCTGTTACTCTTGCTTTTTGATGTTCCAGGATTGGAAACTTCTCCATCCATGACTGATTCATTTTCAAATTAATGCGTAATTTAAAACAGCGTTAAGTCCTTTTGTTTTTTGTTTTGTTCACGGTGTCTAGTTATTGTAAATTCTTATTATCGACTAGCCTGTCATTCGGTTATAGTTAGCCTATTTGCGTATTAACTGTGTTCCTACAAATGTCATAGTTCTTTGTTTTGACTTCGGTCGATTACATTTCCGGAGAAACATTTCATTTTGTTTTGAAAACAGCAGTCTGGAACCCACGCTAATTACGGACATCCAAGGAGAAAACGATTATACACTGTGGTATCTAAATAACGGTGACATTGTAATGTTTGTGTTCGTAATCTGAAGAACTAATTTGCGAAACTTGTCAAAAACAACATATTTTTTTTGTATTGAATTTTCAAAATGTTCATTTACATTTATTATTGACCACTTTGTCATGTTACTAATAGGATTAGTTATTATCAAGAGTAAAATCAGCGATTTTCAAAACGCACATTTTTTTAATTGTATGCAAAAAAGCACTCACGCACACACCTGATAAAAGCACTCACGCACACACATGATTAAAGCACTAACGCACACACATGATTGCTAAGTAATCCGTTATGAACGAAACCAACAGTTAAATTAAACTTTTACCTGATATCGTCAAAGAAATGTTTGTTGATATTTAACCAGAAGATTGATTGAATTGGATTTTATAGTCGCACCAACAGCCAAGGTCATATGGCGACTTTCCAGCTTCCATTGGTGGAGGAAGACCCCAGGTGCCCCTCCGGGCAATTTTCGTGCACGGGTGGGCACCTGGGTAGAACCACCGACGTTCCGCAAGCCAGCTGGATAGCTTCCTCACATAAAGATTCCTAGGCCCCTGAGGGATCGTTAACCAGAAGAAATGCTAAACAAGTAATTACTTACCAGAAAAGAAGAGCGAAACTTAAATTCAATCAAGCTTCATATGAAATTGCGCATTAATAATAATAATAATAATTAATGTAAGAAGAAGTATTTATCTTTCAGTAAAAACGGTGCATTTGTCTTCCTGTTTGGGACTGGCATGGCCCAGCTGACTTGAAAATCCGAGTAACCCAGTTGTCCAAATATTATAAAACAAGTCCTTGAACAAACATAAGGCAATTTTTTAAAACAATATGAATTTTTGATTTTATCTCCATACATGTAACCCATAAGATATGTCAATTTTCCAATGCACTCACGAATGGATTATTGAAGCTAGATGTGTTATGAAATGGTCAGTTAATCGGTGACATTGCATGTCTACCATCAAGTCCTAGTGACGCCTCCCGTTCGTAATAGAAGAAGAAGAAGAAGAAGAAGAAGAAGAAGAAAGTTTATTGACAAACTATTACATAGTTTTTCATCATATAAACATACATTTTACAAATATAATTTGACCACAACAACAAGATTAGTACAGGTTCATTAATTTATGAATTAATATGAAGAAGAAAAATGAAAAAAAGCAGATATATGATGGAGAAAACAATATATATATAGGAATCAAAATCTAATATCTAATACGGTACAATAGAACAATTGCATTATAGTGAGGATGAACGAGATTATAAGTTATTTATCATGGTACGTCTTAAAGAGAAAGCTTCTTAGATGTATTTGCTAAAATTGATAACATCTTTTTTGTTTGTTGACTGAAGGAGAGCAATGAATTTAAATAATGGAACCAAACATATGTTACACATAAACACATGAATCTTCATTATATGCAATGTATCACGTAGTCTGTTAAAGCAAAACATCGGTATACTATATACCCGTTCTGTACACAAACTGCGTGTTGTAATAAATATGTTTATATTTCCTGATGATCTCTATTACACACTAAACAACTTCGTATCGGAGGATTGGAGTTATGATCATGACCCGTAGCAAGATAGTAAACGCGTACATGGAATTAGAATTAAACATATTACCCTGGTTGTATCACAGACATATTAATAAAATTTGTTATTAGGTCTGTGGTTGTATGAAGACATGTTTTACAAGTTATGGCTCTAAATATAGTTTGCGTAATTGTTACGTGTAATCGAATTACAACATATGCACGAATACACATAGTAAAAGCTGATAATTTTCTATGCAAGAAAGCTTTTTCCTTTATCCACCTACAAATACTATTTTTTCAGCAAAATGCCAATATATTTGCCGTTTTCCTGCTGTAAATAATCGAAACTAAATGCGGGCTATATGGTAAATATTTGTTCTAGTGTTATTTCTGCACCGGTAATACAAGTAGTCTTCTAATTACTGCAATATATAGATTTTGTGCCAAATTAGAAGTAATTAATATTTTATAAATCGCTATTAAACTTAGACTCAAAAATGAGTCCATGTCTTGTAAATAGTGTGTGTTTAAACACATTGTTAAAACACATATTTGCATTGTCTGAACATAGTATTATAGCGATTCCTTTCAGCTCGTATTTCAAGTATAAAACCCATTTTGAACAGTTGTCGGTGCGGCACCGAATGTTGATTTCAGAGACATCGATGCAAATATATTAAAATTAAGACGAAATATAAATGTTATCCATGCCATTATGTAATTTATTTACTGTACAAAACGAGCATACGTTCATACTAGGATGGCACGGATCACGTTTCTTCTAAGTGATGTCATTTCTTTACATTATATCTCAGTGCATATGCAAGCCATGTCTGTTGTATAGGGGATCTTGCACGAGCATACACAGTAAATCGCGGTTAATACTTTTAGATTTGACGAACCCACGTATTAACATTTTATTTTTTAATTAGACTATTGAAAGGGATTGTTCACCGAATAACTAGCGATGTTTACCTTAACATTCTGACATCTCGTGTATTATCGCTGTATGAATCCTCCCAAATGTCACGTTATTCCGGCAAGAAGACGTCACTTGTAATTATAGCTAAATGTTGCTTGACGTTATCTTGCTGCAATAAAGTAAAGCCGGATGATTTTCTACGAACTCTAAAATGGTCAGACAGAACCGGTATTAACATGTGTGACTTTTGTATTCTACCCATGTGTCTTTAATTACACTTTATACACAATGCTTAGGAATTCTGAGACAATCAGTGTTTGCCATTGTTAATTTATGCCCTTCTATTTCAAAAATGCACTTATGATTATGAATAACTTATTAATAATCAACTCAGTTTAACACCCATGTAATCTACTGGTGCGTTTTCATTGACCGTCAGTATATTAAGGTCTTGTCACCGCGTTAAATGATACTCTAGCTAAGAAGAACTTTTGTCGAATGTTGTTTAATGACTCATCAGCAGATGATATGGTTTTACAGAGGGGAATCTCCGCTACTCTTTCTAACGAATACATTTAAAGACACATTTCCCAGCTGAATGTAGTCGTTGAAAAATCATGGATAGCATGCTTTTTAACTGCTTACTTCTCGCTGACTGATTACCACAGAGACATTATATTGAGGCCCCATCACAGTTTTTTTCTTTTCATTTACCATTACCTTAGTTTTTGATATAAAATATATTGTAACTAAAAACACTAGATTGTTTATTATGGGGGAGCATATAGTCGCAGCATTTTCCGTCCGTCGTGTGTGCGTCCGTGCGTCACACTTTTTGTCCGGAGCATAACTCAAAAAATATGCTTTATTAAAGTTCGTGTGAATGATTAGGACAATGAGACGGAGTGCAGTTCATAGGAACCATAACTCTAGCTTCAATACTTTTTTAATTATCTTCCTTTTTTGAAAAATCTTATCCGGAGCATAATAGAGTACCGTACGGATTCATTTTGAATAAGGAAGCACTCACACATTAATTTTTTCTGTGTAACTTTCGGGATGCATCCATCGGTTCTACCGATGCTCTTGTTATTATAAATATCAGAAAACAAACAACAACCAGGTGTGCCTAAATCAGTGTGTAGGCACAAGGTGTAGGGAGGTCCCGGGGCATGCACCCCCGGATTTATTTTTTAGAAGGAAAGCAAATCCTGCATTCAAGCGTTATTTTAAGCAGCAAACAATATGTTTTTAACCCGCGATTTGAAGCTTTTTTAATCTGCAATTTCACAACAAAAACATCGGAATAGAACAAAATAATATATAATAATATGAATACTTGCTTTCTGAAACTCTTTCGAAGGTTTTCACAATCATGGTGTGTTTGGTTCCGAAAGACCGCGAGCGAAAACAGTTCGACTTTTATTTACTGAAAAGACCACGACTAAAATGGTATGAGCTGACCATACCCTCCAACCCCTACCCCACTCAGTTTTTATTGCATTTTTGGCATTTTTATTTCTTTGATTTCTGGGGACAATGTGTACGCCACTGACAACACACGAACTAGAAGTGATAATTTTTCTGCACCACATGAGGTTGTCCGTACGGATTTGGTAACCACTGTCTAGACTTTTATTTTTTATAGAAGATTTGTTAAGATTTGTTAAATGAAACTCATAAACCCCATTGCAGGGGCATTTATGACCTCAGGTGCACCATTTCAACAAACATATAATGATGCTTCACATAAACTTGGGGTTGCCCGTGATCGAGTGGTCTCAGACTTGAAATCACATGTCCCTCACCACTGTGGGTTCGATTCCCCATGACGCCTGGACTGTTTAGTATGAGAGTATCAAGCTATCCAGCTTGCTTGCGGAACGTCGGTGATTCTACTCAGGTGCGCGCCCGTTTACGAAAAAATGCCCGGGTTTGCACCTGGGGTCTTCCTCCACCAATAAAAAGCTGGAATGTCGCCAAATGACCTTAGCTGTTGGTGCAACTATAAATCCAGTTTAATAAATTCATATAAGATTTGGTTGAATTCCGACAAGCGGTTTCTGAGAAAAAGTCGTCAGAAGCAAAAGATAACGACGACGACGAACGACGGACAGACAACAGACGGACGACGGACGAAGAGTGATTCCAAAACATTACATTGAGCCCTCGGCTCAAGTGATCAAAAACACATACAAATGATAACGATTTTTGAATTTTGAAGTCCCGATGAGTTTCTTGCATTTGAGATTTACCGAAGTAACTGATAATAGAGTAGTATATTGTGCTAATAAATACAAAAACTATTAATTGTTAACACAGGTCTTTTAAGAAAATCCATCTATACATAGATGTTGTAACATATATATACAAGTGCACATAAAATGCAAAACGGTTATAATTTTTACTACATTATTATACACTCTTTATGGGACGGGTCTCATCCTTTGGCAAAAAACTAATAATCTCAATTTCCTTGTGCACATGTATTTCTAACAGCGATTTACACTTACCTATAGAAATTCTCTCCCCCCCCTCCCCCCCCCCCCCCCCCCCCCCCCCCCCAAATACAATAGGCTCGAAATGTGTCTTTAAATTGCTCTCATCAACGTGCTCGGGGGAAAGACTGCGATATACGGGAACGCCCGGTTTACGCCTTTGTTAATGTTCCCGTACGATGGACACGGCAAAGGATCAAGTGTTTTGCGAAAGAATACACCAAACAAAACTCAGTGACGCCAGTGAGACTTGAACCTGGATTTCAAGTTCATCGTGCTATCTACTGGGTCACGCCTATTCGGTTTACAAATAATGACACATGACTTAATGCACAATGCAGGATGTAATATTGTAACGTGAACTGGAAATTGCATACTCACTTCAGAGTCCAAATAAATAATACAGCACATATCATCGTCATTATCAGCTTGGTGTCAATACTACTTGGACGAATCGTTATTGACTGAACGTTTAACCTCGGAGCCAACTTTAAGTGATGTATATGTAAATGCCATGCAGTACAACCAGAACAGAACCAGTGCATACCCCAAACATAACGGTGTTCCGTTTAGGCAGTCGCGTTGTCGTTACTTGTGCACTCAACAGTTCCATCGTGACAAAACGACAGCACGATGGTAAAAGTGCGATGGTATCAGTTGCGCTAGTACTACTCTTTTGTTGTTTGCATATCCGCGTTTTGATTGGGTGATGCAATATCGGATCTTACTCGAGGGTCAGATAAAATCACAGCCTGTCGACAATGATGTATATAACATTAACATGTGTAGGAACAAATGCGTAAGTAACTGTACAAAACGATAATTGTTGGCGAGGTCAATGCGAAGAATGCTAATGAAATGCAAGAAAAAGAATCAGTCAGTTATAAGTATTAGTTATAGAATGTCCAACGAGGTGTTACGAGCATATATAATGAAATATATCGTACCGTAAGCCGAGATTTTTTTATTATAAATGGTTGTAACACCAAGTTGAATATTCTATAACTGTTTTATCGCTAGCCACCTCCGCTTGTATGATATCTGGTATAAAGGAAATATCAGGACACTTTCGTTTTCCTGTATTGGATATATCATACGACTTTGGACAATAGAAAGTACTCTCAGGCATGCGATAATTCGTGTTTGAAGTTCCGTTCTGCAACGAATACCGATGAACGTATCACGTGACTATAACTCCACCTCTTATCAAGTTTAGGCAAATGCGATTGTGTTACGTCTGTAGCTATGTGTACTCCTCAATATAATTTAAGGACCATGTTAAAAACTTTAGATTTTGGTCATGTTAAAGTGCTCTAACTGAACAATTTACTGTCGTTTTGCAATGTTTGAAATTAGTTGTATTCTTTTACAGTTGGTATGTTATACACATGTATTAACTGTTTTTATGAATATGAAATCTAATATTAAAGATTAAGTAATTATTACTGTTTTATTGTGTGGTCCTTAAATTATTATAAGGAGTATATTACTAGTAATACGAACGTATTTACAGGACTGTGACATAATTTCCAAAGTTCTGTAACTTCTCATTCTTCAAATGTTACGTTTCAACCGTGTTTCTTCTAAAGTATTTGATCTGAATTTTAATTATGTTTCTGTGTAAATCTTAAAAATACCGAAACATTGCTAACAATCGATTAAGATGCTGAAATTGTTCTTGACTTCTCAAATTTACTATGATAACACCTTTTTATTTATTTATTATTGGCTTCAGTGTATTGACGGTCTATCAGCCATTTAAAAGACATGCGGCAATCGTGACATGGCGCAAACGTGACATGCGGCAATCGTGACATGCGGCAATCGTGAAGTGTTTTTTAAACATTAAGATTAGCCTTTCGATTTATAAATCCCGCAGTATCATTTTGACTTTTTACCTGTTTTCGTATAAGTAAATAAAAAAACATGAGTTTTCATTTTATCTTCTAGTTCTACAGCATTGTTGCAATATAATTAACAATTAGTACTATAAAAAATAGCTTATAACTAATACTATAATCAATATTAATGATTGAGACGCAGTTAGTTTTCTTTAAAAAAAAAAGATAGCCACGTGTCCATTTAAAGGTCTCAAACATGACGTGCGACAGCTAGATCACAGGCTCACAATGTCAAAAATATTGGTAACCCCGTTTCTAACACAATTTATTGTGTGTTTTCTTTTTTACAGTTTTACTAAGAGAAAAATGCTTCACCTTTTCACGGTTTTAACGTCATATTATAAAGACTGTATTTGCTACGGCTAACGCACTATATAAAAGTCGAAACGTTCCGTGCATCGGGCAGTTTGATTAACTTCTTTTTGCTCTTGCTTTATAATGCTTTCTAAACACACGGCTATATATATACAAACAAACAACTTTTCTTTTTCTTTTTTAAAAATGGGTTTATGTAATTCATTACCAGGACTGTGGTTTCAGGTGAACGATAAAGTCGTCTCAGGCCTGTTTGTGTCTCTTGTTTGCAATTAAGAGATAATGTATGTTTTAATATATATCCCATGGCCAAGGCCAATCATTGCTCGATACATCACCATTTTGTAGTAAGTAGCGCAATGTTTGATGTGAACTTTGTATTCATTATTATGTTCGTTTCACCGAATGGACGAAAGTCATCTGAGAAAGGTAATTACTGATAAGCCCCTGTACTCAGGCATGAATAGACGAGTAGCCGTATGTTTCAAGTTGCGCCCGTTGTCTACATCATTCATCTTAATTGTTATTTGCGCGAAATATAAATCTTGAAATACAGAATGAATGTCCTCTGATCTAACAAACAAGACGGAAATGACAAATAGTTATAAGCGTCTTGAGACCTATTCAGAAACACCGAATTTAAAGCAACGTTAATGTCTTGAGAGTTTTCCAGACACGTCAAAACGAACGAAACGTCTTAAAGGCATGGCGTGCCTATACAAATGATTCGTTTCTCCAGTCAAGCCAAGCCGAGCTTTTAATAATAAACTTGAAGTTTTGTAATTTGGAATGACAAGGTTGCGACAGGAGTATACAAAGAAATATATTGACATTACAGCAATGTGGATCTAACGGTATGTCTCTGTGAAAACTGTATCAGGCGTCATTATTAAGTTTACAGTTACTGTATGATTTTAACGCCATAGGATGATCTAATAAAATGTCTAGATAACTGTATTTACACAACACTGTTCATTCTCCTAGTGTATTATATAGTTAACATACATCACTCGTGACGTGTGTCGTTTCAACTATCAACGCGATGCCATCTCACTGAAAACGTTACCCTGAATATGTTATAATGAACCTAAGTAAATTAAACATTTTCTGGAGTCAAGAAGTCAAGTATTCAATCTGAAATTTAAAGATATTGAAGGAATCATAACAAAAAACGCTCAAACTTAATAAGTGTAAGGAATACATTCTTCGATATCACTGTTATGTTTCCATTTGTTGAAAGTTTGCTGAGAGTTTTTATTGTGTGAAAAGCATTTCCTGGCATTCTTCTCTCACCAAAGACAAACTATATATATATGCCGTTTGATGATCGTGGGCGTTATATTTACGGAAGTAAAGAGCGATACGCGCAGTTCCATACGAGGGAATTGTGACTTTGATTGTTGAGTTAGTGACCCGAAAAATGGCAAACATATGGATTTTCACGAGCATCAGCGTTAATATCTCGAATGTGTCGCACAGAGTACATAATTTCATTGCAGGGCATGGCGATATTGACGTTGGACATACTACCCCCCTAAAAACAAACGGTTCATTCTCCCACAAAGGGCAGTGTACCATAAAGTTTCTTTAGAGATGGTGTTAGGCTTTCGAATGTATTGGGCGGAATGCATGTCCATGTGATATCTTGACGACACTGAACTTTGGAAAACTGACCACAAAGGGATCAAATCTCTCAAGTCACAAATGACAATGTACCTATGAAGTGTCATGCAGTGGGTATTATGCATTCGAAGCTTTCGCTCAGAAGTTGTATTTCCATAATTACTGGGTGATATTAACCTTGACAACTGACCTATTTTTCCTGAAATCTAAAGTAATTATTTATCTAATTAAAGGCAAAGCACTTCTGAACTTGCATGAGGTTTGGTATTTTGCTTTCGAAGTTATCGTGTGTACAAATTAATAAATGAGAAATGTGTGATCTTGACATGTGACCTGCTGACTCCATTTATTTTTTACATAACTGGCTTCCTTTTCTTACCAAGGCACTGTTTCTTTGACATTTTATGAGAGAAGAGTTATGTTTTTGAAGTTATCGTGCGGAGTACATACTTCTTCACGAAAGGATATACGCCAGGGCGTGCTCACTATCTCATTATATGCCGCCTTTTTCATAAAGGCATATTTTTGCAATCATGTAATCAAACAGAATACGTGTTCAAGGTCAACACGTTTTCTGTTGTTGTTTTTAAACTCAGATGGAACATTGATTTGTGGTCATCGGAATCAACATCGCCGTTGTAAATTGTATACTATTATGTCTAGAGAAGTCCCCGTCGAGTAGTAAATAATAAGTGGTGTCACGCTAAATGGAGACTCCTTTGACAATTATTCTTGAAATGTTGCGCTACATGTATACTCCTCAAAATAAGTTAAGGACCGCAAGAATATTTCTTCCTATGCTTACCAGTAAAATTGACTACATACCATTGTCAAACGATTGCACAGAATGTGTAGGCGATGTTGCATTAAACTGGATATTGTCAGGTCTTCTGCATTATATGAAAGAACAAAATGCTGATATACAATGTTCTGTTTATTAAAAAGAGTCCGAGGTTTTTGATAATTTCTAAAAATCACCAATTTGCCCAAAACAACAATCCTAAAGGTGTTACTATGTTTTGTCTATTTAATCATTACGTTTAATCACTACCAATGGAACTATGGACGCGAAATTTTAATTTCCCCCGAAATTAACTAACCTTTGACAGTTTACATATATATATACACCAAACAGTTCTGGAAAACGCTGATTTGTTTACCCATCCAAACATGAAGACAATGTTCAAGACCTAGTTGCTTATTTGGCACTGCACGCTTATCTGTAGAGTTATTCTACAGAAAATGGTGACAGATGTTCACTAAGGAATCACTAGTCATGAAAATAATACGAAATAAAAAATGTTGGGTGAAGAAAAGCATTTTATTGAATTTTCAAGATATGAATTTTCATTTTTTTTTGTGTAAAATGTTCTTAAAGAATACAGAAACACGAAACATTTTTGGTTGGAATGCAATTTTTATTTAAACGTGTGCGATGATGCAAACTTTAATTTTATTGAAATAAAATAGATATAATCCTTAAATTATTTTGAGGAGTATATTTGTGCACGTAACGCAAGTGGCCTAACTTGTCAAAACAATAAGCTGCAAATATAATTATTGGGGAAGTGTTTCAGAATCTGAGAACGCACTGACCTGATGCAGAATCAATTATACCGATGGGCCCATTTGCATATGTTTCAAACGTCGTTTTGCAATATGCAAATACCATTTAAATTGAAAGGTTTTCAAATTCGAAATTCCCTTCAACCTCATCTTCATGCCGTAATCATATTTAAAGACATCTATCGTCTATCATGCACACGTTACAATAACAGATCGCAGGCCTCTTTGAAGGTATACTTTTAAGCAGGATGCAGGATGAGTGGGTGGGTGGCCCGGGTTGGGGAGGGCTGGAGGATATAGAGTGGAAGTAGATATATCAGATAACTGATCTGATAGTGACAGGAACTAAAAAAAGTACCTTATAAGTGCAGGTTTATGTAAAAGATAATTCAGCAATGAGATATGGAGATAGTTAGCAATAATGTACTGAGTCATACAATAGCAGAAGAAGAGATATTGTTATGGTATAGGTTATATATTTAAAAGCTTCTAAATATATAACTTATACTGTAAAACTAGCTCTTCTTCTCTCTATCCTTTCTCTATTATATTGTAACAAGGGCCTGTGCTTTTCAGAGAGAGTCAGAACATTTAAGAGACATAGTTTGTTTCGTTCTGTTTAAATAACGGTATACTGTTATAAAGTTAACTGACACTAAATAAGCAAACTAAATGAAGATTTTCTTCTTTCAGTCAGCTGCAACAAAGCATTAATGATACAGTTTCGTACATTAAATCTATATTTAAGTGGCTTGATAAGAAATCAACTTCCTTCAAATATATTCAAATGGTTGAAAGGAAAGAATAAATATTGTTGCCTGTATGCCTTTATTACCACAATTAATGTATCTTTAAAATACAAAATCATTAAAATAATAAGATATTGATATTAAAATAAGACTGATATAGGTTTTTACATCTGGTTAATAAAATTCTGTCAGGCTTAATAAAATGTGGATCTACATTATTATTACTCTCCTTTGCATCGGTTATAAGTTACTATGTAATATTTTAACGATATAACGGTATTTGAAACGAAGTGGTAAATACGTCTGCTGACTAGGGAGCGTACATTGTTATTAATTATATTTGCATTTGTGAAAGTTAATTGACTTGAATATTGATTACACTATTTTAAATTGGTATGAATAGTAGCTAATGAATAGGCTACGTATTAAATACATATAAATGGCTGACACAGCGATTAAACTATATAAACAGTATCTGTCTACAGTCTGCTTTTATTTCTTTACACATGGTCCTATATATAAAGGTGTATATTAGGAATTCCAGATCTAAGAATAAAAATCAAGTATTAACATGAAGTAATGTATGTTTGGGTGTGTTTTTCTTTTGGTATTGAATTTATGTCTCATATTTTACTGTTTAATGAAGTCCCCAAATATGATTTTACATAAACTTGGTTTGATTCATATTTACATGAACAATTGTACCATCCAAATACAGATAGCCTGCATTGATTATTGTATATGCATGAATAAACTGCTTTCCTGACACTAAATATTACATTGAACATTTACTGAGCTGACTAGTTTTTTTCTCTTCATAATGTCATTATGTGTGGTAGGTGTGGCATGTGGTGTTCTGGTAAGACTAATATGGTATATGTTATCCTATGTGATGCTTTTACAAACTGATAGAGACTACTCACACATAATCCATTATACACTTATTTCAAAGGAATTGTCAATCAGTCGTTTAGTTTTATAGTTTTTATTAACATTAACTAGCAGATTCTTTATTTCTGTGTAATTAATCAAACATTCTCTGTTGCACAACAGCCAAGTGACAATACACTCCTTGAATTCATTGTATGTGATACAGCTAATAAAGCATAAAATCCAAATACGTTTAAGCGTGCTGTATTTAATGAAATCTTCTAAGTCGTGAACGGGTTCTTTGTTGGTTTGGAGTGAATATAGGATTTACTTTCATCGAGAAGTAAAAAACTTATATGTTCACGAGTGCTTTGGTTACATACTCACAACCTTGAAACGTATGCAGAACAAATCATAATGCGCCAAAAGAATGACGTCAATAACGTCAACAACGTCAAAAGCGGCATTACGTCATTTTCGGTATTTCACATGTGAAATATAAAAATTGAAAATAAAAGGTTTTATGTTAATCATAAATACACTTTTTTACTGTAAAGTGTATAATAAAATATAAATAGAGGATATTTGTTGTTTTGGAGTGAATAACATATTTTATTTCATCGAGAAGTGACATGAAATAAAATATGTTATTCACGACAAAACAACAAATTTTCTTTTTATTTTATGATTTTATAAACATATTTTTAGGGAAACTATGGTAGAACAACAAAAGTAATCCCGGCAGCTACTGTGAAATAAAACTCTATATTCCACAGTGTGGAATAACACTTATATTTCACTGATAAAATACAGTATTTCATTGCATATCATAACATAAATACTATTATGTTGCGTAAAATAATGGTAAATGAGTGGAATCAATGAAAATATGTCTAAATTTACTTGATACGTTCTGTTGAGACAAAATAGCCCCTAATTTGAAATAACTTCATTTTTCAGGGACGTAGTCAGTTACTGCTCACGTATCCAGTGTGAATTAATAGAAAGGCGCGCATCCAATGTAATTAAATTAAAAATAAACTGGAGGTAGTTGTCTCTATTTTATTTTTGCGTTCAGCGCTGTTAATCAATGCAAACGCGATTCATGGAATTAACCATTTACTGCCGTCGATTAAAATAGCATAAACGCACACAACATGCAAATCGATTCTTAAATATATAAAAAAAAATCATAGGTCTACAGTTAGCAATATGTTTGTAATAATGCTCTTCTAAACTTAGCATAAAACATTAACTACGAACCTCCGTGTGCAATGGCGTGTTGCTAACATCGCCATTAGTGCCACTGAAGCCTATGCTACCTTGGTTAGATCAGGAACAACACGATATTGTCGACAACAAGTTCAATTATTCATGGCAATAAAACACCAACTAGTATAATCGCGATAAAATTGTTGCGTAAAATATTGAAACGATCAGGTTCATTCAAAATATGTTTACATTTACTTAATACTTCTGATGAGACGAAACAGCCTTCACTTTTCAGGAAAGTAGTCATTTACTGCGCACGCATCCAGCGTGTATTTGTAGAACTACTGCGCTCTCATCCAGCGTGTATTTTTAGAACTACTGCGCTCTCATCCAGCGTGCGCTCTCATCCAGCGTGTATTTGTAGAACTACTGCGCTCTCATCCAGCGTGTATTTTTAGAACTACTGCGCTCTCATCCAGCGTGCGCTCTCATCCAGCGTGTATTTGTAGAACTACTGCGCTCTCATCCAGCGTGTATTTGTAGAACTACTGCGCACGCATCCATTGTAATTCATTAGAAAATTTACTGACGGTAGTTGCCTCTCTTGCCCATTTTGTATCATTTTCATTCTCACGATTTCTCCTGGAGATTAATGTAAATATAAGAAGTGATTTTTTTGTTTTTGTTTTTGGAGTTATTTCTGTTAAGCAATACAATCGCAATTCATGGAATTTCTCAGCCGTCGATTAAAACCGCATATACGCCTATAACATGCGAATCGATTCCTAAATATAGAAAAAACAACATGGGTATATTGTTAGCAATGCTTTTGTAATAATACTTTTCTGAACTAATCAAAAACATAAACTATGTACCTCCGTGTGAAATGGTGTGTCGCTAATACCATCATGGGTGTTTCTGAACCCTATGTTACCTAGTTTAGGTCAAGAACACCACGATATTGCCGACAACATGTTCAATTATTCATGTAAATATAACACTAGTTAGTATCGAGACATGTTATAACATTGTTTTGTCAACAGGCATGGTAGTAAAGCACAAGATATGTCTGCACAAGATATGTCTTTTTCTTTTTCATTTAATATACATCATGTTGTATATTCTTGCCCATAACACGACTAAAACACGTTTCGCATTGTTTGAACACGTGCGGATATCTTACATGGTAAATTAGATGGTTAACATCAAAATAAACGGATGAGTTATACAATTTATCATGTACAGAAATGTTTCATTTTGGCTTGCATTTACAAGTGCTAATCTATGCTTTCATTCCGGTTTCGGGGCATCCGTGGCTGAGTGGTTAGAGTCTCTTACTTGAAACCATTTGCCCCTCACGGTGTGGGTTCGATCCCTCATGGGCCAAGGAATCTTTATACGAGGAAGCTATCCAGCTTGCTTGCTGAATGTCGGTGGTTCTAAATTGCCCAGAGGGGCACCTGGGGTCTTGCTCCACCAATGGAAGCTGGAAACAGCGCCATATGGCCTTAGATGTTGGTGCGACTATAACATCCAATTCAATTCAATTCAATTATTTCCGGTTTGGTACTTTGATTATCCTGTGAACACTGCAAGGCGATTGAACCAATACCTGGTTATCTAACGCTAAACGGTCCTTAACGTAACTCTAGACTAGACTAGACTGGACTGGTCTGGACTTGACTGGACTGGACTGGACTGGACTTGATTGGACTGGACTGGAATAGAATAGAATAGAATAGAATAGAATAGAATAGAATAGAATAAAATAGAATAGAATAGAATAGAATAGAATAGAATAGAATAGAATAGAATAGAATATAGCTTATCACAATGTTTTATCAATCGGCAGTTATTCCCGGGTATAGATGAGTACTCATACGTCTGACGATACATAAAAACATGATTTTGTAGATCACGCATTTATCTGTTTAAAGCATGAACAATGGTTGTTTTGTTACAATAACTTTAAACACGCACAATGTACAATAACATAAGGGTACTCTGCCACGATATATCTGGATAAGCCTTTTATTGGTTGTATCTGTTACAGCACGATCTGGTTTACACTGAGTACATGTAAATGTTCGTTACAGTTGTTACACTTCGTCAATTCGAGATTAAAAAGTATACAATTTCGATGGGTCAACGCGAAACTAATATATATTGTTTTATATTTATATATAGATACAACAGCTTTGCATTCACCACTCATTTTCTTAAACTGAAATACATTTATGATAGCGGCTTGATTTCAAAGAGAATATAAACTTCTTAAAAATGTCACCTGACATTACCATAAGTAGGAATTATTATTTACTTCACTTTTAAATTAACAAAAGGTTTTAATGCATCACATAGTTGATGTGTAACCTGTAGAAAAACAAACTTCGCATAGATACTGGGAAACGTACCTTTCCATGAAGCCAAACATATATGATATTGGACATCAGAAAGAATAGTGTGTGTGGAGTGTGCACTTATTTAATTATAAGAACGATTTAAAAAATAAATAAAATAAACACGCCGGGTCCAGTGTTAGCATGTTTACACCAACAAACATTCCTATCCACCCTAGCTTCACCTTTAACATTCGTAGTTAACGCTGTCTAAAGCAGGGAGCATGTTGAACTGCAGTCAACATATAAATCGCATGCCATGAATACATTATTTATTAAAAAAAGAAAAGGAAATTGCAAGAAAAGAAATAAACCACGTTCGTAAATATAAAAACGTTTGCAAAAGTAAATCGAATTTCACATTTTGTCGGTTATGTTAACAAATTTTGCAAAAGTAAAACGAACATTCTTAAAGGGAGTACATCAGGCTTTTCATGGGGGTCTAGGTGTCGGACTTAAAATTGACAAATATTAATATTTCCTATTCTACATGGCCAAAACATAATGAATGAGCCTAAAAATTATCCCTTACTTGCAAAGAAATTAATTCTGCACAGTAATACATGCTAACCTAGGTGACGCACCAGGGTTATTTTCAGCATTTTACATCCGATTCCGTCCTGTCTATATGATATTTTCAAAGTTTAGACATTAACAAAATGGTTCTTACATCATATTTTGATTAATATAAGTGTTTTATCATCAACGGGAACAATTTTATAATTCAAGTTGTTTCTAGAAAAATCCTGATGTACCCCCTTTAAGAGTAGGGAAACACACATGTTGACTTAAATATCAGAGTAAACATGTGCTACATTCATTAAACATCAACAATCCGAAGTATGTAATACTGAATATCAAAAGCTGTTAAATATGTCTCCTACCTAATATACTTAAAAGAAAAAGAAACGCATAATGGGTATTTCCGCTATATATTGCATGTTTAATATGTACTGCTAATCGAATGGTACAGGACGACATTAGGCCTGTCCTTTTGAAAAGAGGGTTTAAACATCACCGAACACACCAATGGTTACCCCTTTAAAGGTTCATTATCGATATAATGCGAAGGTGAGCAAACTTAGGCTTTAAACGTTGCAATCTCTTAACATTAAACACAATACTGAAATGTCTTGACTTTTTCAAGCGAAATTCATGAATTTCGTGTAACAATGTATACTTTGATTATATACTTTGATTAAAAGTTAGGGGCTGGCGTGGCGCAGTCGGTAGCGCGGCGGATTTGTAACCGGAGGCCCCGGGTTCAATCCTCCGTGGTGCCACTGAGTTCCGTCGGTGTGTTCTTAGGCAAGACACTTTACCTTAGCCTCGTCCGTCGGATGGGGACGTAAACCGGGCGGTCCCGTGTATCGGTCTATCCTCCGAGCACGTTAAAGAACCATAGGAATCTATTCGATAATAAGAGTAGGGCAGGTTCCCGGATTCCTATGTATCCTTCCCCTCTCTCTGGGGCGGCTCTAAATAACCTATACTGTGTTGATGAGCCGTTAAACAACATTCAATTCAATTCAATTGATTAAAAGTTCTACTACATGACAGAGTTGTCCTTTCTGTTATTAGTTGTAGCCCCTTTTTGTACAAAAATCTGGAATATTACATGAAATTAGGTGTATATAATAGTGTAGTATAGAGAATGTCCTGATTATGCGTTTCTTTACCTTTCTGTATAGTATGTGAATATGCATTTGGTATATAACTGCCCTTTTCATGATGAAAATATATCAGACCCAACGCAATACGTCACTACTAATATCATATAGCGTTCGTCCAGTTTCTATTTTTAGCACCGAATCTCTTAATGTGATGCAATCCTAGTTAATAAAACGTTTTTATACAGCGTTAAAAGTGTTTCTGAATTGTTTTGGACAAATGACCTAGTGAGTCGTTTCTAGAGTCAGTGGTTTTCACACTACGTCTGTCTTTATGCACGTTGATTATATGTTTGAAGCATCAAGGACGGGGAACACGAACAACAGTGGAATACTGTCAGTACATATGATGTAAAATGAAACACAAATGAAACACAATAATTTAATCACGGGCCGTTACATTGCGGTACAGTGTACTGTAAACACTACATTGGTCTACTCCTAGCCTAATATTCATCAAACGTTTGAGCACAAGAATCGAACTCAACTCAAAATCTCATTTTTTTTAATTCCAAAAAGCAAACATTTTACAAACAAAGTACTAAATTTACTTACAGAAACGAGTAATTTTAAAGGTAATTTAACAAAAAATGTCTGAAAATCAAAATGCTTTCCAATACTTCTCTGTTAATAGGATTTGCAAAAAAATTAGATTTTGAGTCTGAGTCTGATTCTTGTGCTCAAAAGTTTGATGAAATTATGCCTGGATTTAGATAACTTTACACTTATCCCTTCCGTATAACCTTACACTGCAACGTCGTCTTTTCCCTTTTGGTTAGCAACTTGTCTTTTATTAATATAATCTATGTGTGTCTGGATGTGTTGGTCATATTTTATTTAACCTTTAATATTTAGACCTTTCCTTACAGTAATATCTATCATATATCTTACAGTAAAATCGATTGTAATTACTTTTATTATATCCTTTCGAGGGTTGTAGCCTAATGAATAGTAATTTACTTCATTTGAAGAATCTGGGAGAGTTGCTATTTACACTATGTGTTCAACTTTGATATTTCAGAACATTTCATAGTGCATTTAATTGGGAGTTGATTCCTTGTCGAACCCCTCTATAAACTAAAATAAGGAAATATGACGACACACAACTAGTGTTTCGGGTTGAGGCTTTTCCCTTGTTGACTGAATTCCATCGAATACATTTGGGGGAATTCCCTTAAACCCTGATGACACACGGCATTGTTTTATTACAGCTTAGATGAATCGTGCACAGTGGCTATAGCAAAATTATTGACAGTCTTGAATGTGTACAACCAATTATCGAAAACCAAAAATATCGAAGAATTATTGGAACATGAATTTCTTACATCACATCACATCAATATGTTCATATTTCATACATTTACGTTGAGCACATCTAATCACTATCCTTATTGCACTATTAAAATGTGAATGCTAAAATAAAAACAAGAATGTTCATTTAAACATTGTATATAATACATTGAATCATTGGCGACAATTATATCATTTCTTAAAATTAGGTAAAAAAGTTGTCGAACAGAAAATGTAGCATACATGTATATAAAACATACATGTAAAACAAAACAATGATTACATGGATAAAACAGTAAATGTTATAAATGATTCGCATTTGCCAACTTTTACAGTTTTCATGCCAGGTTGAGAAAGTTGGCAAAGAGAACTAAACGCCGTAATAACATGTTAATCATTTGATATTAAGGGTGGGATGTCAGCGGGAAAGAGTGAGAACGAGTGTGTAAATTTACAAGGTATTGCCTTTTCAGTATTGATTGATTAACATTCACACTAGCTTTTGATTAGCGCTGGGTGGCGGCTGTAAACAATCGTATTTCGGTAGTCGTATTTGCTTTGGGATCATCAAGCCCAAAATACGTATGACTTTGTGTCTTTCAATTAAAATACCGCTTAAGACGGTCTTTGGGGCGTGTGAGATATTGGACTTTAATTTACTTCTCTTGGACAGTCTCAATAAAATCGAGTCTTCTACTTTTCTCTCCTATTTGTGCGTGTTGCTTCCAAATGATATCATTTTCAGTATTTATTTACAAATGACTTTAAGTAGCACCGGGTGTTTAAAGTATTATTTTGTGTAATATTCTTAATACTGATAGGTTCCAAATTTCTTGATACGTATATGTTACTTTAATTAGAGTTATGCTATTGTTTATGTGTTGCCTGAGGCCAACATTTCTCTAATACTTACTAAAGTTGGCCAGAATTCGCTAATTGTATCATGGTGCGGCTATTTCTTTATCGTCGTAACGTAAAGCTTATTTCATTCCATTATATTTTTTCCATATGATGAATTGATGGAGAGTAAAGAAATGCAATTAATTGTTCAGACTGTTTGTCTTTAATGGTAGACTGTTTATTATGTTATACACTGTACTATAGTATCTTATCATTTCGTCATTTAGTAAAGTAAATGAACACTATGTTTCGTATTAGATGGTATACAGTTATCTTGTACAGTGTGATGAGTTGTGTTTGTTTCAAGTGTGCAGTACGTCATGTTTGCCGGATGCGCATTGGAGGTAACATATAGTTCTACTCTCTGTTTAATCTCATATATGTTTCTGACGAGCGACATGATGTATCGTCGCAAACACCATAAACTGCAGGTGTAATAGCTTAAATAGCGTTGAAAGGAGCAGTAAGTAAACCTGAACACACGTAAACATGTTTATACAAGTATATGTACATGTATAAGCCCGATGTTTATAACATGTTCAATGCACAGGTTATATAACGGTTATATGTCGAGACCTATCTGCCTTCAAGTTTATTATGTTATTTTCCAATCATTGAATTACGGTACTATGGCATGTATTAGTCATTCACATGCGCACATCGATCATATAGTACGACTGCAAAACTTTAAGCCGTAATATATTTTACAACAGCGAACTATTTTAACAGAAATGTTTGAATATATTCAAGCAGATTGAATAATCCCGTGATTCATATTGATATATCGAGCATCAGTAAAATAATAAATACAAAGGAAAGTAAAATCCGTTTCTCATATCCTTTAAGTAATTAAGAAATAGAACATCGTTTACTGTGAATTATCGTTTAATATATCACGGTTTGGAGTTCAATTGTAAACAATAATTTCACGAGCCCGAACGGCGAGTGAAATTATTGTTTACAATTGAACGACAAACCCTGATATATTATAAATAATTCACCGTAAACGATGTTCTATTTCAATTCTAATAACCCTAAAATGTGAAAATAACGCACACGTCTGAAATCTTTTGCATTGCTTTGCTTGCTCTCCTAACGTTGCATACGTTACAATGCGGAATGCGCAATGCGCAATGCTTATTCTCTTAACGTTGCAAAAATTACAGTGATATATCGTTCAATATAACGAGATATTTTAAACTAGGCTATATAGAGCGGGTGTATTAGAAATATGTAATATAATGGTATACGCACATATAACGTTGATCCTCTTTACTGCATTAATATGTATGTAAATCGAATATATCTAAGCTATGAAAGCTATGCGTATGTTTGTTCAACTCTAAATAAAGTGGTCGTTAACAGATTATACCACTTATAAGTTGTAAATAGGAAAATGTCATGTTACAATATTATACATTCATGAGTGGTGATACTTGTATGCACGCACATTTAAATTGCACTCATTATAGTTGGCCACTTAGTCAGCATAATTATGGATTTGCTTTCCATTTTGCAAGTATGTTAAGTGTTAGAAATAACAGTGGATTATCGGTCAAACAAGCTATTATTTACGTTGAGCCCATCTAATCACTGTACTTATTGCTCTATTAAAATGTGAGTGTATGCAGATTACAATTCAGGCTAGAGTCATGGAGATAAAAGTCAATATAATGACGTGTACTACGCATGGAAATATGTAACAGACGACTAATTGGGGTTGAAATAAATTGTAGTCTTAACATTTTTGAATTTAAAATGATATGCAATGCATAAAATCGAACAGGAAATGCATCTGTCACGGAACACAGTAAACTCAAAAAACACGCAAAACGACAAACATGAATGGCAATGTTAACAAGGAATAAAGGCATATGACCTCACAAACACAAAAAGAGTTGACAATAGGACTACCGCATTGTAACGGTCAGTGGTGAAAAAGACCGTTCGGGCTTTAAACCTGGTTCTAGGGTGCACCATACCTCAAACTTACCCTACTTCATCCCAATAAAACGGGACAGTGTAAATAAAGAAATCTCAACCATGAACTATTCTCTAACAAACAAGGCAACATTAATAGGCAATATAAGTAAAACACAGTTTATACATAAATACAAAAAACACACAAAACATTAGCATAGAAAGCCAAAAAGAAGGTACTGAATGACTTGGCAGAAGCCAGAACAGCAAGAGAATAAGTCATTGAGGGCACGACAAGACAAGCTTGTAGACAAATTTCAAACGTCACCGTCCTTTTGGGCTTTAGGTAGACGTCATCGTAGGGTCCACAGCCTGTCCGTCATCGCACATTTAAAGAGGAAAGCATAGTGGCGAACTGTACCAAGCATGCAGTGCGTTGCAAAATGGTCATGTCATAACCTCTTTTGATAAACATTTTAACAAGTTTAACAAAGATAGTATGAAAGTGATCATGACCAAGGATCTAACGAAGTTTGTAAATCACGTCACAATAGAAGTCAGGTTGTGATAGTCCTTGTCGCAGAAGAGCTCTTAAATTACTTTTATATTTGGAAAGTAGATCAGGGTTACGATGCTACAATTTTGTAAAACTTTTACGAAGTTTATGGTAACGGTAGCCCTGGTGGAGTAGCTTTTTAGTTATACAAAGATTACAAAAATTAAAGTCCTAAACTCGAGTAGAAGCTCTAGAAAAACGAATAAGTTGAGACACATAAACCCCAAAAGAAGTTGTTCTGAAATGAAATCTAATTGGGGATAGTTAACAATATCGAAATTAAAATTATCTCTCTTGTCATAGATTTTGCTAATTATTTCACCATTTTCAATAGAGAGATGTATATCGAGAAAAGATGCGTTAGTATAAGAAATATTAGCTATGCTAAGTTGAAGTTCTTTCGGATATATCTTATTAACCATAGAAGAAAAGAAAGGATTGTCAATGTTCAATATGATATCCAGACACCGAGAGGTGTCATTAAAGACTGCAATAACATCTGCCTGGGTATCTGGTGAAAGACTCATGAAATTTCTTTCATAGCAATATAAAAACAAATCTGCAACAAGGGGTGCTCACTTCGTACCCATAGGGATACCAGCAATTTTTCTAAAACGGTAGTTTCATACCTAACGAAAGGAACGTTGGAACCAAACATAAGCTTAATATGACCAAACAGGAGCTTAAATTGGCCAGTATGAAATCGATTTCGTCAATATAAGTTTACTTTGACCAACACAAACATACCGGATCAGTTTCAGCTATACACCACTTTATCAGTGTTTGTGTTTCCCCCTTTTGGTATGTATTGGTATTCACACTAGTGGTCGTTTAGTGCTACTTGGCGAATGAAAGAGATCGCCCCAACTACAAATATGTAATGTTATTAATTACTGGTCTTTTGGGTTCCTTGATCACAATTTTTGTGGCTTTAAAGTAAAAAACTCACCATCCGGTACTAGGAGGGGATGAGGTGGTGGGAGAGGACGTGGTGGGGTTGTTGGGAGCGTAAGAGATGTTATGCCTTATATTACCTCACATGAACAGGCTCAATACAAGAGTGTCTCTGCTGCCTATCTGTGTTGTTTATGTTTGTTGATTCCAATGGATCCACGTTTCTGTATTTATTTATTTAAGATTGACTGATGCAAATATCTGTCAAAAGTCTGCTATATTTGTTCGGTACATCGTACTAATCTGATGTGGTTTGCTTATGATATTATCTGTGCATGCTATATTAAATAACAGATACTTGTTTAAGCAGTTATTTACAGCTACAGTTTGGATGTCAACAATTAATGTTACACAGCAGGATTACATTTCAATTGTCTTCAATAATATCAACCAGATGACGTACCGTTGCCAAATACTGCCACTTATCATAAGTGCCTAGAAATACTCATACTATTTAGTTAGATGTTGCCGTTCTTATATAACAGTTCACTGCAATAACGACTTAATGTTGCGTTTCTCTAGTCGGACATTAAATAAAGTATTTCAAACATTCTACAAAGCTGCATTTTCCATCAATTTCTCCTGTTTTTAAGTAAGTGAACATTTTTAAAGATTATCTCGAACCAATACCTTCTAGTAACTTAGTAACTAAACCCAAACAGCTGCCTAACGCAATGTTCGTAGTTGATTTTGGAGTAAATACCTTCAAGCAAGTCAGGTATAGATTCATGTATCTACTATCACTTGCACCATTTAACGCTCATAGATGATAACGATAGTGTTATCTTCTTAAAAGCAATATCATTATCAAGTAAACAGAACGATTAAATAACACATTTTACTTCTATATGTTTGGTGTCTGTTCATTAAAAATAATGACTAATAGCGAAAAGCTGTGCTGCTGAAATATCCACTCAATTCAATGGAGACTGCTATTTGCATATTGGAAATCTACTGGTTCGCGTAAAGCACATGTCACACTGTAATATACTCCACTCGCTTGGCTTCATTGAAATAGTTAGTTTCTGTCCATTGCAATAACTTGTTCTTCGGTAGAGTACATGAATGGTTGGCGTAATGATACGACTGACGGACTAGTTAAAAATATATTGTCCACAGGTCCAACGCTGTAACAGGTTCATAATGTTTTAGACGGACTATATATATAAACACAATCAAGGTAACGCATGTATTATAATTAAACGTTTGACAGATTTCTCTTAAACTTTATTTGCTAATATTCTATGCTGGTGTTATAAATTTGATAATCGATTTTTGAGTATTTTGTTTCATAATTTGCATTCGCAAGTCGAGGCAATAACTACTTTTGAGCGGATATTGCATTTTTAAATATGAGATAATTTTCAACAAATAGCGGATGCAAGTTTCATAATTTATAGCCTCGCAAGCTTGATGACGCTGATGAAAGACGAACTTTGCTATCGGCTGGATTTTGTAACACATGATCAGGTGAGTCTGATTTTATCTGTGTGGTACTTAGAAATATAATTTAATAATTTAAATAAGTATATAGTTAGTTTATGTATTGTCGGGTTTAATGTCTGTGATAAATTGGAAAACAAATGCATAGGGCAGGTGAATACGTTCCTTTTGTTCACGTCTAGATGGAAAAATAATAATAAAATTTAAGACACGTCAAACACATGTTCTTTTTTGTTATACAAACATTAATAATTAACACTAGTATACTGACAAACATTGCAGTTACCGTTTAACATAAAACAATATAAGGTTTTAATTTGAACATATCATTTGCTATCTCAGTTTATGTATGTAATAAAAACAGCATATGCGAATTCAATGTAGCAATATTATTATATTGTAAATTGAACCTATGAATTGCTTAACTGAAAACCACAATAACTACGTATAGAAATATCAGTAAAACTTCAAGATTATTTACACATACCAATCAATGTCATTCAAAATGAGTTGAAATTTGAAACGATATAAAGTTAAACGATTAACTAAAATCCATAATGAAAGCTATTGAAACTATTGAAACTTAAAACTTCTCGGTCAATACATTGTCTAATAAAATTTTTATCCCAAACATTTAACAAGATGGATGCTAAAGGAGGCAAACGTCACAATTGCATATGTGCATAACCCTCAGTCCAGGATGAATTTAAAGTAATGCAGGTGTGTGTATATTTCTTACATCTAAACTATAGTTAATAGCATATGTACATTGTGCCCGTTTGTATGGCCGTGCTTATTTTGACATGACTGGTGTACGGTATTGACAGCTGTGGCTAAAACCCTGCCCACACCTTTGCATCAACAATAATATGACCCCACAAATACCAAGAGTCTGAGTCCATTAAACTAATTGTAGGGATAACATGATTAAAATATCATACGAAGTTTGTCCATGCCTGTGAGCCATATGTGCATTCGGTTGTTATAGACAAAAATCAGATGACAAATGACATTATTATGACACTAACACTGTGTTTGCAGTAAATCTTATAGATAAGATATGGAGGTATACATGTAACATATGTATTACGAAACTCCACTGAATCCCATCAAGTTGCCATCAATCAAATGTTACGCTATATGTAAAGAATAACAACATCTGCATCGTCTTTGAACTTAAAGCCCGTTGTCACTAGACTGTCTGTAAAACGTTTCATTAAATACTGAATCACCAACAGTAGTATATACTATAATAAAAGTTCTTCTTCTTTAAATTGAATTGTAACACGATTCGTGATAACAGCATTACAATGGTCCTCTCTCCCTGCGGTCAAGTCACATGGATTACACTTGGAACCTAATAGAGCATGCTGGTTTCTCCTTGTTCGGTTTATATTGCAGTCATGAGCTCAAGATTTAATAGTTTGAGACTGTTGAGTTACTTGAATTGGAGAGAGTTTGTACGCATGAATTTACTCCGGGTAGTCTTTGTGCAGTATGCCAATAAGACCCACGACTACTATAACGACATATTACCGTATCGGTTCAGGTTGAGGCATGGCATGTCCGTGCCGTTTGTCTTCGTTACAGTGCTAGAGAGCATAATGCGTTTGATATACGCGTAGGATTAACACACCATAACACAATCTAAAAACTAGCATATTTACCAATTTCACGTGTAAACGTGTACAACTTGCGAGATATGTGCTTGCAACTATACAGGTTTTAGAAACAGAGGTTGGATAGTAAATTACTAATGAGAAGTTTTATTTAAAAATTTGTAATATAACCTGTGCATTTAGTATACATGATCAACACAACTGCGACTTGCTCTAAAGATACGCAAACAAAGTAAAGCCGCGTCGGTGTGAGAAATTATTATCGAGTGGAAACACATATTAAAATAACGGTTATAAATCGTATTAAAAAAACGGATATTTAAAAGAAAGATATGTTGTCTGTTCTTAATATGCAATTGGTGTTTTCGCGTATGTTCTGCTGCCTTTGTGTGATGTTTTCATATTTTAAATGTATTAAAGCTTTTTCGGCTATGGCTCTCTCCCGTTAGAGTCAAGAACAAAAAGGTACGTAATATAGTTCCACCTATTAACCAGGCAATATTATATAGGTTATATTCCACTAAATCAGCCGGATGTGCTCGCCTGGTGCATCGAAAGTAGTTCTGTATTAAAGAGTGCTAATCTTCTTTCTTTAAAAACTTTTTTTTAGTGCAGTTTCCTGTTATTTTTTGGCTGCAACTGTATTCTGGACATGTTTGTTGATATTTGAAAATGCAGCTTATCATGTTTTTGACAGTTTTTGATATAAATTTGAGAAGTGAAAGTAGACAGGTGTATGAAATTGCAAGGGGTATAAATAGTGTTGACCTTTGTTAGTATACAACTGAAGAAATGTTTCTTATGAAGTATTAAACCCCCTATTTCCTTGTTGAATGTTTAATAGCAAGACATGTTTATTTGCAATGATAAAGTAAAGTTTCCCAGAATTCTAACGAGGTTTGAGATTTTAACAAGGTTAGTCAACATTCTAACTTTACTATGGAAGGGCAATGGAGAGACTCATTTACGCTATTATAACCTATAGAGTTGGTAACGGGTTTGCGGATTGAATTGACATTCAGTAACAGACTCAAGAATATTGCAGTATTTACACACAGTTTAACTAACTTAAAGTCAATATGTTTTAATGTAGACCTCGGATCGAACGTGTATATAAGACAGGCTAAAAAGTTTATTGTATGTACACACAAGCTCTTCATACCGCAATATTTGCAAAGAACAAAAATGTATATGAATGGACGGCAAAATAATATGTATTCGAATAACACAATCATGATATTTGAGGAACAGTTATTGTTATTTAGCTGCAAATTAAATAAAAAAACTAAATAAAATAAAAAATGTTCTGTGTAAAAATACCTTATATATGATATAGAGTATGATTTGTTAAAGAACTTCATATTCGGCTCTTAATATTGTTAAGCTAATTTTCCGAAAGGAACTCGTATTTTATTTGAAGCAGTATATTCCCGTTTACCATGAAATATAATAATGTAAGATACCATTTGAAATTGTGCCTGCTCCTAACAAAGGGAAAGTGGCTCAAACAAGCGCGACCCAGTAATCGTAGAAATTTACAGGAATAAGGCTGTCTAAATACAATCGCCTCTTTCTCCGATGATATTTTTCCAACAACCATTTTAATAGGTCAAGTGTCTCTGCCATTATTGTATGATGTTAAAGCGACGAACACTATGTGAACCTTCTGGAGTTTTATCATCAATAGAGCTTGTTTTATGCCCAGAAGGGATTAATTATTTACAGTTGGTCTATACATAACGACATAGTCGTCAATGTATTTTAAGACAATAATCTCTGCAAACTAATGTATTTTTAAGTAACAATGGACATTGATTCGAGTTTATTTACAAGCGTCTACAAACTACTTAACGAATGGTGCTCTGCTTGCTTCATCCGAAAATATACTTAAAATGATGTGAATTGTATTCAGTGGCGTAGTTAAATGTCTCTAACATCAGTACAGGGATATCGTTTATATATAATTATAATTTTTTAAATAAGTGTACCAGATGAGTATAATTAGAATATGCCTGCAAAGTCCTTAATTTCATCATCCGGACGCCTCCCATGCTTTTGCAGGTACCCATACATGTCGTCATTCATTAAGGTTCTCTAGTGCCATGACTCGCGATTTTCATTTACTTATGTCCGACTGTGTAGACTATCGTAGCTGTGGGGTGCATTGTATTTTGTCCGAATTAAGTGTAAGGTTCTGCAGGTTTTACATGGTTTCTCCCGTGTCTTCGATATTCGAAATGTTTTGTCACAATAAAACAATTATAGAATTACACCATTACGTTGTGCCTCCAGGGTACCTAGGAAAACGTTTCCCTGCCAAAAACCGGGTGATAATAAATGCACAATTGTGATTGCTTGTTGTTATCTATTGACTTTAGTCCATACCGAATGATGGGAATAATATATTAGTGTTTGTTTGATATATTTTATTATAATTGACATAGACAGTAAAGGACGAAAGTAGAACTGGGGTATAATCTATATGTTTAGACGCGTCAAAATAGAACGTGACGTCATTCAACAGATTGTTTTTTTCTTACATAATACATGACCCCATAATCATGTACATGTATTATGAAAGAAAATTATTTGACTCATGTTTTTACTAGCCTTACCACTACAAATGCTTTGCAAAATAATTTTTCAAAATAATTAATGTTAACGCTGAATTTACAGTTAATTGAGTTTCAAACGATATTCAATTAAAAGGGGAGGTAATTCAGAATATCCATGTTTCATTGTATTATTAGGCTGAAAATCTGTAATAAATGGGTTAACATTTATGGTGTATTTTTATATATAATATATATTATTTCATACCAATTTTTAAAAAGTGTATATATTTAAAGCGTGAACTGCGAGATTATATTAATATATGTTTTTATCAGCACATATTAAGAAAGAGGGTAACTCTCATAAGGATGTAACAACTTAAACAAAAAATAATATTTTACAAATTATTGAGTCTTACAGTTCGTACTCTTGGAATATGTCTTGGCTCTGAGGTATGAGACGGATTATTTAAATAGTATAAAAGAAAAATATTATGATATCGACTCTATTATTCTGATCCTTATACGGGGTTTGTATCTGTGTATAGTTAACAGACTGTGACTCATTTAAGTAGGCGGCGGTAAGCATGCTTTACATCTTGAATTCCTAGAGAACATCGTCTACAATCTTGAATGGTATAATAACACATATTTTGGAACGTTCATGAGGTTACCGTTTCGCCTGTGGATTTGACGTTTTCGGTAGATCAGTCTGCTCAGTGTAGAATGCGGCAATGTTTCCGGGATCTTAAGGAGTCCGGGATGTTTTACGGCAGCAACATAAAATCGTAAGTGCAACTGAATGAAATCGCAAGTATTGGAATGGAATAAGTGCAACATTTTAAATGTATTTCCGATGATGGAAGATCCATGAAATTTTTTGAATGCATGAATATATAACGATAAAGTTTAGCGTTATATCGTTTTTAGTTATAATGCTACACAGACGCGAACAAGAAGCAAATCAGCTTGACCCACTACTGATTTAAAACTGATTTTTGAGTTTTTTATCAATTTGCATTTGAATGATTATATCAGAAAATTAAATTCTGATGAAAGCTGTCAAGCCGTTAAAATGTCAGTGTTGTTTGTTTTTTTTTGAAACTTTCAATAAGGAATATATCAATAAGAAACTTGGCCAAGTTTCACAGTGGACACTATTGACGCATCCGTCGCGTAGTTATTGCTTTTGATAAAAACAGCAACACTTATTTCGACTGATAACTCTCAGATTTTTCAGTAATTTTACTAATAAGTGTTTGCATTCCTATCAGTTCACAGGCCCACAGTCATGTTTTATGTACTTATCGGCAGCTTTTTTACATTTGCGTAAAACCTATGCTTGTGCAATTACGTAATGGTTTATATACAACAACGGGAATAAACACTATGATAGGTCAATACCTACTAGATCAGATACCACTGATCCTATTTAGGGCATATAATCAGAGTGTAAGGTATATTCTGATTGGATTTACCCAAATCATAACGAATCCCCATAAAACATCAAAATATTATATTTCCATCATAAAAACATGTTGATTTAGGATATTTTGATTGAAATTTGCATTTTTATGGAAACAAATGTGCTTAAGGTATATTTGCCAAAAGTAAAATGTCTTTACTGCCATTAAAGGGTGTGCCCCACATTCAATGAAATATTAGAGGCTGAAAGAATCACATTAACCCCAATTTAACTGGTCATTATGTGAGTGTGTCTACGATAGTTCTTTAAACAATAATATAACGATATAAAGAAGAAACGCGAACAGGGAAAAGCTGCATTCACAGGATGACAGTCAACCACAAACACACACAAAAACAAAGAACAAACATGAATAAAAGGCCAACTACGACATCACCAACACCAAAGGGTTGACAATAGAGCTACCGCCTTGGAACGGTCCAGTGGCAAAAAAGGCCGCTGGGGTTTAAACCCGGTTCTAGGGTGCACAAAACCCAACACTATACCCTACCGTCATCCCTATGAAACGGGACAGTGTAAATAAAGAAATTCCCGCCATTAACTATACTCTAAACCAACAAGGAGCAATAATAGGCAATATAAGTAAAACACAAGGATGCTCGTGTATATATAAATTACAAAAAACAAATAGCCTAGAAAGCTACAAAGAAAAATACTCAGTGACTTGGCAGAAGCCAGAAGCAACACGAGAATAAACAATTGAGGGCACGGCAAGACAAGACTGCAGACAAACATCAAACGTCACAGTCTGTTTGGGCTTTAGGTAGACGTCATCATAGGGTCCACAGCCTGTCCGGTCATCGCACAATCAAAGAGAGAGAGCATAGTGGGCGAAACTGTAAATAGGTCCACCATCAAGCAATGCAGCGCGTTGCAAAATGATAGGGTCATAACCTCTTTTGATAAACCTTTTTAAAAAGTTTAACAAAGATAGTATGAAGTGATCATGACCAAGGATCTTACGAAGTTTGGCAAGTCACGTCACGATAGAAGTCAGGTTGTGATAAGTCCTTGTCCAGAAGAGTTCTTAAAGAGAAGATCAAGGGTTAACGATAATAAAAACTGTGCAGTATTAGGTTTTATCGTCCGTATAGGATATAGGAATAGTCCTAAAATGCTAGTAAATGGATGGCCTATCGGAAATACTAATAGTGGTATATGACCACAAAACAGTATTTGACATTTTATAAAACATAATCACAAATATTCTCGTCAAGCAATCGTTTTTCTTATCATATTTAAATATAACTTCAAACACAAATGAAACCAATTTCGTGACTGTTAATACCGTTTTGTATTATACCCCACGTTGACAGACATCGAAACATACAATCGTAATATCAAATTGGCGTTTTGCATGATATCGGTTACAGATATTGGTAACGCAAACGGTAACATCGGGTTATCTATGATCAATTGTATCACAAAGGTAAACATTAAAACAACTACTCTGAATGAACATAATATGATACACCACAATTATATATAAATATGCTAGAGAGATTGTTTTTATAGTAATATACACAAGTGATTTGTACTTACTAAATTTCAGAATATTGACAATACCTATTAATAATAGTGGTGTTATCATTATTATACACCGCTATGCAAGACAGATCATTTCAACATGAATAATGAATATTAATTTTATCACCATTTCTAAAACAATAATCCGCTTTTGATTGATGGTTAAAAGCCAGGGTGTACCAGACCATATTACCTTCAAGAGACCGAAAATCAAAATGGCGGACCGCGTGAAGCACAATTATTATAACTATGAATTCTACCGTTGCCCTATTTTAACAGGTGTGAAACTCCCTGGTTTATATTGTTTTATTTTCAATGTTTGATCATACTGCGAAAACAGGTGACACATCTACAAATTCGTCCATTCATCACTTTTTGTTTTGAAAATTCAAATAAAACTTGCAATATTTATCAGTCATACCGTTTAAAGGGAGGTACATCAGGTTTTTCATGAAACATCTTAAATCATAAAACATGTTCCAGTTCATGAAAAAACACTTCAAAATATGATGTTTAGAACAATGTGTTACTATCTAAACTTTAAAAACACCATATAGCTAGGGACGGAATCGGACGTAAAATGCTGAAAATTAACCCTGTGTGCGTCACCTAGGATAGCACGTAATTACTGTGCAGAATAAGTTTTTTTGGCAAATAATGGATCATTTTTAGGCTCATTCATTATGTTACTTAGGACATATCAGTATAGAAGAATAATTAATATTTATCAATGTTTAGTCGGACACATAGACCCCCATGAAATCCTGATGTCCCTCCCTTTAAGATGTATGTTGGGCCTATATAAGCTTATGTTTCGTCAATCCTTCCTCCAACCGAAGAATGCCCGGTCCAATCGCAGAACAGTTTACATTGTAAATTCAATCTAACATGTCTAAGGGAAAATTTACTTCTGTTTTAATATAATTGCAATGATATAATATCACCATTGTTCGGACACCACTCGGAAATGTAACATACGTTACAAAAGATTTCCAAAAGGTTGAATAGGAACTATTCCACCCTGTTTGAAATTTCATTTCACCCTTCTCCATCGGCTCATGGTGAAATGAAATGAAACAGGTTGGTATATTTCCATGCCATTCCCATTCCCTGCTGGACATCTGTGTAACTTATACTGCTGCAACATTATTCAGGTTATATGATTTTTTGTGGTTTCATCGTAATCTGGGTAAGAAGGAAAATGGGTCCATCTTGTCAATAGTATTGCCATTTACAGAACAAACAAGAACAATACCGTAACATGCATTTGTTAAAAGACGTGAACTTATATTAAGCCTTTATGGTGGCTCTGTTATGATATGCTGAATATATACACTATGCATCTATTACTAAGCACATCGAGCGGTATACCATAACGTTATATGAACGTCATGGACGTCCACGTTAAATGTAGGTTTTCTGACGTAATGTGACATTATAAGTTATGTGAATAAATAGAATCTTAACATTCGTTCCCAATTCATTATTGAATTTATAAAACTCGTTAGCAAAAATAATATAATGCTCGGCAAGAGCCTTGCATTTATAGCATTTTGCCACTCGTTTAATAAAATCTAATAATGAATGAGACTCATGTAAGATCCGCTAATGTACTGAATGCAAAAGTAGTATCAGTACAATAATTCAGTGTTTGAAAACATAGCATATACATGTACTTAATATACATTCATATTTATTGCTAATTGTTTGTCTTCTATTGTACTCTCTTTATATACGTGTATAACTTTGTTGCAGTTGTATACAATTAGGTTACACTGTAAAATATATGTTCTCTCGTAGTATCACGGTCAATTATGTTTATATATACGACAGACGCATCCATAAAAGCTACCTTTGTCAGAGTTGACTACATTATACTGCTTTAGTTGTAAATATGATAGGTCTGTAACATATGTTAACCGTTGATTTAGAACATGTTTACTTCCACCAAACATTTGTATTGACATTCTTAAAGAAATAACGTATTCATTATTTTGTACACAATATACGAGATTTTCTCTCGTGAATGTCAATATTTATAGAGAGTCTGCGTCTTACATTTGTGTTGTTATTTAGATATGCTGAAAGCATTCATTAGAAATGGTACATATGTACCTTGTTTATCGTTGTGTTATTATAGGACTGAATCCATAAAAATGAATGCAAATAACAATATGTTTCACGGTTTGGCACATACGTATTACTCAGTTTAGATTAAATAGCATCTGGCACTTATTAGCTTTACCGATAATCTGGGTATTAGATATGTTGAAAGCATTCATTAACTAATGGCAATACACTTATCTATTTTATTATTATAGTTTTGAAACCATAATGCAGTAATTAAAATTTGTTCAAGGTTTGGCATATATGTGTTACTCAGTTTAGATTAATTAGCATCTGGCACTTACTTTACTTTACCGATATCA